>CAJQZJ010004755.1:11617970-11717881 GCA_907164525.1 Lophiomys imhausi | reverse complement strand
AAAAAAAAAAAAAAAAAAAAAAAAAGAGAAAGAACCATTTGTTGGACTGAAAGGGGGAGCTGTTGGGGGGAAAAGATATACCTTAAACTTAAAAAAGGGAAGAGGATGGGGGGTTGAGGGGGAAGAGGGTGGGAGGGTAGGACTGGAGGGGGGAGTAGGGAGGGGATTGTGATTGAGATGCAACTTGAAGAAATAAATAAATTAAAAAAAGAAAAGATAACGAAATTAATTATGAAAGGTAGGATAAGATTATGTCAATTGTCAGAAATGGACCCAGCCGAAATAGTAGTGCCTCTTACTAATGCTGAGATTAGGTCCTAGTGGGTAATCAACGAGGATTGGCAAAGAGCCTGCAGTGATTATTTAGGAGAAATTAACAACAAATTTCCAAAAAACAAGCACATACAATTCATAAAAAGAACTAATTGGAGTCTTACACGTATTGTAAAAGGAACACCAATTCTGATACACCAACCTTCTATACTAATGCTAACAAAATGGAAATGGCAGGTTATAAAACAAACAAAATCAGCAAGGTAATCAAGTCCATATACATCAGTTCAAAAAGCAAAGTTGTATGCAATCTTTATGGTGTTATTAGTCTGAGCCTCTTAACATAATTACTGATTCTCTATATGCAGAAAGAGTTATGTTAAATATAGAAACTGCTGAATTCATTCCTGAAAACTCAGAATTAACTTTATTCATTCAATTGCAACAGGTCATCAGAACTTGAAATAACCCATTATATATAACTCATATTCGGTCTCATAAAACAGGTTTGCCAGGTCCATTGGCACAAGGAAATGATGAGATTGACCACTTACTAATAGGAAATGTGCTAGAAGCTTCCAAATTTCATGAGAAACATGTTAACAGCTCAGGTTTAAAAAGAAAATTCTCTATCACTTGGCAACAAGCCAAAGAAATAATTAAAAAATGTCCTACATGTTCTTTTTATAACCAAATTCCATTACCTGCAGGTAGTAACCCTAGAGGTACTAAAAAGAATGAGATTTTGCAAATTGATGTAATCCCCAATAAGCTTTTCCAGTTTCATATCTTCTAGGCACAAGCAGGGTTGGGCAGGGTTGAACTTTTCACCCCCTTGTGGTTGTAGAGAGGTATGACTTTACACCTTGAACCACACATGAATCAGAATTTTTTTCTACAGTATTTGTTTTATACCAAGTATTTTATTCTATTTTGTTTTGTTTTTCAAGACAAGGTTTCTCTATGTAACAACGTTGGCTGTTTGGGAACTTGCTTTGTAGATCAGACTGGCTTTGAACTCACGTAAATCCACCTACCTCTGCCTCCTAAGTGCTGGGATTGAAGATATGTATCACCATGTCTGGCATAATAATTATTTATTATTATTTTGTTTTTTTTGAGACAGAGTTTCTCAAAAAATTCTTTTTGAGACAGTGTAGTCTTGGCTGCCCTGGAACTAGCTTTGTAGATCAGGGTGGCCTCAAACTCATAGAGATTGGTCTGCCTCTGCCTCCCAAGTGCTGGGATTAAAAGGCATGTACCACCACACCTAGCTAACAAGTATTATTATAAAAAAGTTTATGTGTAATCTGGTAGGTGTAGCTTATGTGTGTAATTTTAACACTCAAGAGATAAAGGCAGGGGGCTGGAGAGATACTTTAGTGGTTAAGAGAACTGGCTGCTCTTCCAAAGGACCCAGGTTCAAATCCCAGCACCCACATGGCAGTTCACAGCTGTCTGTAATTGCTGGGCATGGTGGCCCATGCCTTTAATCCCAGCGCTCGGGAGGCAGAGGCAGGTGGATCTCTGAGTCAAGGCCAGCCTGTTTACAGAGGGAGTTCCAGGACAGCCAGGGCTCTTACACAGAGAAACCCTGCTTCAAAAAACCTAAAGAAGGGCTGGAGAGATGGCTCAGCGGTTAAGAGCACTGGCTGCTCTTGCAGAGGTCATGAGTTCAACTCCCAGCAACCACATGGTGGCTCACAACCATCCACAATGAGTTCTGGCGCCCTCTTCTGGCTGCAGATATACCTGCAGACAGAACACTGTATACATAATAAATAAGTCTTTAAAAAAAAAAAACCTAAAGAAAAGAAAAGAGAGAGAGAGAGAGAGAGAGAGATAAAGGCAGAATCTCTTCCTTAAGTACAAGGCCAGACTAAACAACATAGGAAGACCCAGTCTTAAACAAAAAAATCAAGCCAGGTATGGTGATCCACATCTGTAATCCTAGCACATGAAAAGTATAGTCAAGAGGATCATGAGTTCAAGGTCATCGTTGACCATATAGGGGAACTGGAGGACATCATGGCTTTGTGAAATCTTAAACCCTCCCCCCAAAAAAGGCCAGGTGGTGGTGGTGCACACCTTTAACCTCAGCTCTTGGGAGGCAGAGGCAGGTGGATCTCTGAGCTCCAGGTCAGTCTGGTCTACAGAGCAAGTTCCAGGACAGACGGAGATATACAGAGAAACCCTGTCTCAAACAAACAATACACAGATGGGCTGGCAAGATGGCTCATGGAGTAAAGGTGCTTGCAGCCAAGTATGATGACCTAAGTTCCCTCCCTGGAACCCATATGTGGAAAAAGAACTGACTGCCACAAACTGGCTAAGTACACGAATGTACACACACACACACATATACATACACCCCACTCTCCCACACCCCAGCCACAATACATGTACCATACACACCACAGACCATACACACCAAACATTCCATAGACATCACACAAACACACAGACACACCACATCCCCTACATTACACATTCACACAACACACATATCCCCCACACTAAATAAACAAGTGTAAAACAACTACACACACACAAACACACATTTGTATATGTGTATGTATATTTATTCAACGACTGCATAAGGGAGGGCTGGAGGCCCCTCAGTGATAGGATGAGGTCCATGGCCAGCACTGAGAAATCACACAGGAAAGCTCTCAGTAAGAGAGTGGATTTGAGATATTTTGGTTTTGTTTCTGTTGTTTTGAGGTAGGGTCTTATATAGCACTGGCTGGCCTTGAACTTGCTGTGATACTCCTGCCTCTGCCTTCTAATTGTTGGGCTAATGGGCATGCAGTACTATCTCAGGCTAAAAATTATTTGAACCATCTAAATGTTGATATGACTTCTGAACTTCAAAACTTCTGACAAACTACAATTCCACAGTTTTTTCCAGTTAGATATATTTTGATACGACTGTCAGCATATTTCCACATGATTTGAGGACTGTCCTACAGAGTTTAGTTTATTGTCAACCACAGAAAAAGCACCACTTGCTAATCTTGCTGAGCAAAAAGCTACATTATTCCCTGTGTGGACTGAAATAAGCTATGCCGGTGCCTTTGATTTTATAGGTAGGTTTCTTTCTTCGCTTCCTTCCTTTTTCCCCTACTCAGAGATCTTCCTGTCTCTGTCTCCTGAGTGCTGAGATTAAAGGTGTGCACTACCACTCAGAGCTCCCGAAGTGACTGAGGTTATTTTTTTTTAGGTTTTTTAAGACAGGGTTTCTCTGTGTAGCCCTGGCTGTCCTGGAACTCCCTTTGTAGACCAGGCTGGCCTCGAACTCACAGAGATTTGCCTGCCTCTGCCTCCTGAGTGCTGGGATTAAAGGTGTGTACCATGCCGGCTGAACTCTCTTTTTTTAGTTTTTAAAAAATTACATTTATAAAAAAAAAGAAATTACATTTATAGCTGGGCGGTGGTGGCGCACGCCTTTAATCCCAGCACTTGGGAGGCAGAGGCAGGTGGACCTTTGTGAGTTCGAGGCCACCTGGTCTACAAAGTGAGTCCAGGACAGCCAGGGCTACATAGAGAAACCTTGTCTCGAAAAAACAAAAAAAAAAATTACATTTATTTACTTTGTGTATATATTCGTGGGTTGGTAAATGAGTGCTGTGGTCTGAGTATGGAAATTGAAGGAAAACTGACTGGAGTTGGTTCTCTCTTTCACCTTGTGAGTCCAGGGCATGGAGCAAAGGTCCTCAGGCTTGGAGGCAGGCACCTGTAACAGTAAATTTTTATTTATCACACATATATTTATTAATGCTTAACAATTACCTAACAACTGTTTATCAAATTCCTAAATCCTAAACCCAAACCCTAATTCTGAAGCCTAGCACCTAAAACTTAATACAAACACTTAATATTAACCTAAGGTTTCTCAAAAGGATATTTTCCTCTGAGTGTGGGTCTGTATGAATGGCTGGTCTTTGTAGGGAGATAGATTAATATAAATTAGATTTAGTAAATATCTAGGTTTCTGATACAGTCTCTTAATCCAGGGCATGAAGATCAACTTCGCTGTGAGCAATTAGTTTATCAGCGTATGGATGAAGTCAGGTGAAACGAGGGGAGTCTCTATGGACTAAAAACAAGGTTGAAGCCAGGTGAAACAAGGAAAAACTTTATGGCCTGGCATTGTTTTCAACTGCTAAGTGGGCAGAGCCCAAATTAAGCTGAAGCAGGTGGAACAAGGAGCAATCCTATTTAAGGACAAGTGGATGAGCCTGGGAGAGGGCGTGCTAGGGGCTCCATGCTAGAGAGCCGATGCTAGGGAGCTCCGATGCTAGCGAGTCCTCACACTAAAAAGGATAACGAGTATTTGTATCCTCTGATGGAGAAAGTGCTGGTGGACTGATGGCCAGATCTCCCTGAGGCAGAAGGAAGCTGGTGAGCAGAGAAAGCCTCAGCAAGACAGCAAAAGGTCAAGGACTAAACCCTGTGGCTCAGCTTTTGCCTAGAGGGGTTTGACCTGTCTGAACAGCGGCCTGAACGGAACTGTGGCGGGCTTTAAAGACTGAGGCAGAGAGGCAGAGTTGCTGATGTGAAGGAAATAAGTTGGCCTTATTTTGACTTATATATCTTCAGCAGAGGCTTTCCCACTCTTTTCAAGTTATGTCCCTGGGTTCATTTTTTTTCAAAAAAGCTTTTTGCACAGGGGTGTGAATTCACAGGTGGTTTGCAGATGTGGGCAGGTGCCTCAGGGCATGTCACTCAGATGCTTTTCCCAGAGGGCTGCTAAATGACAGGAGACCTCTGTAGGGTGGGCATCTCAGGGGGCATGTCCTGCCCCAGCCCTAAGATCAAGGAGGTCTTGGTCCTTGGGGATTTCCCAAGGACATGTCATTTCGGAAGTCTTTTAAAGTCCAGCCTTATTCCAAGTTCCCTATGCTATTATATGCTAACACTAAACCTACCACACTTCCTCTCTCTCTCTCACCAAACAACCAATTTTCCATAACATATCCATGTGTCTATATCAAGAATAATCACATGAATTATGTAGAATACATAAACAAACATAAATTTTATCTATCTATATATGGTAATATTTACATTTTTTGACCACCAAAATACAATAAGGTAAGATATCTATTACTTATGTGTTTATAATAAGAACAATCATATGAATTGTTTATGTACAATACATAAACAAAATAAACACCATAATACAAAAATAATATATGAAAAATATTAAATTGATCTTAAATTTTATAAATATATAAAATATATATAAAACCTTAAATCTTATCAATAAACATCAATAAACATCAATAAACATAAATCAAAATTATTTTAAAAATAATTTAGATTTATGAAATATTTTAAATTATTATTATTTTTTGTTTGTTTGTTTTTCGAGACAGGGTTTCTCTGTGTAACAGCTCTGGCTGTCCTGGACTCACTTTGTAGACCAGGCTGGTCTCGAACTCACAATGATCCACCTGCCTCTGCCTCCCAAGTGCTGGGTGGGATTAAAGGCATGTGCCACCACGCCCGGCTAATTATTTTTTATTTTTTATTTTATTTTTTTTTTTCTTTTTTTGAGACAGGGTCTCTCTGTATAACAGCTCTGGCTGTCCTGGACTCGCTTTGTAGACCAGGCTGGCCTCGAACTCACAAAGATCCGCCTGCCTCTGCCTCCCAAGTGCTGGGACTAAAGGCGTGCGCCACCACCGCCCGGCTAATTATTTTTTAATATATGAAAAGAAGAGATCCCTGAATCTATCCCCTTTCCTTGCCCCAAATAAATTTATTCTTACATCCATTCATCATATCCATTCATCCTAGATGATGACAATCACAACATATATAACAAAACAAACAAAGAAAAAAAATTTTTTATCCCAACTTTAGGGATAAGAGGTAAAAAAATATTTTTTGGGGTATTGTTAAAAAGTTGAAAAAAATGGCCAATTCTTGGGAAAGCTAGCTGTAGTTTTGTTATTTTTTTATTTTTATTTTTTTGGTTTTTCGAGACAGGGTTTCTCTGTATAGCCCTGGATGTCCTGGTCTCATTTTGTAGACCAGGCTGGCCTTGAACTCACAGAGATCTGCTTGCCTCTGCCTCCCAAGTGCTGGGATTAAAGGCGTGTGCCACCACACCCGGCTCAGTTTTTGTTATTTAATCTCTGTCTGATAGATCATTTTGGCTAGCCCTTAAAAATTGATTTGCCCCCCAAAAAAAAACCAAAAAAAAAAACCAAAAGCCGGGCGGTGGTGGCGCACGCCTTTAGTCCCAGCACTTGGGAGGCAGAGGCAGGCGGATCTTTGTGAGTTCGAGGCCAGCCTGGTCTACAAAGCGAGTCCAGGACAGCCAGAGATATTCAGAGAAACCCTGTCTCGAAAAAACCAAAAAAAAAAAATTGATTTGCATGTATAATCTGGAAAAAATTAGTAATTGAAGCAGTTTGTTTGGTTGGATCCTTTGGTCTATTTGTCTTGTCATTATCACTTAGTTTTTGGTTCTGAAAATAAATTTTTTCCTTAAATTTAACAGGGAGAAAAGTATATATTAATTTTGAAGTCCATTTGTAGCATAAACTCCATTCAAACTCACAAAGATCTGCCTACAGCAATTTTCCTTGCTTAAAGCTAAGTATCCTTTCCCCCTTTGCGGCAGGGTCTCACTACGCATGCCACCCTGTCATTCACAGCCCTGTCACTCCATGTATAGACCAGGCTGGTATCAAACTCAGAGACTCTTCAGCCTCTGCCTCACCAGTGCTGAGATTAAAGCTGTACCACCATGCCAGTCTTAAAGCCACATATCTTAAACAAAGAATAAGATAGTAAGGAACAGACCGGGCATGGTGGCACACACCTTTAATCCCAGTACTTGGGAGGCAGAGGCAGGTGGATCTCTGTGAGTTCAAGGCCAGCCTGGTCTACTAAGTGAGTTCAGGATAGCCAGGGCTACACAGAGAACCCTGTTTGGAAGAAAAAAAAAAGTAAGGAATATTTATTCAGGGCTAGAGAGTTGGCTTACTGGTAAGAACACTTTCTCCTTATGCAAAAGGACCAGGTTTGGTTCTTAGTATCCATGTGGGGCTCATATGATCCATAATTGCAGCTCCAAGGTATCCCACACCCTCTTACGACCGCTGTGGGCACCAAGAACACATATACATGTGGGCAAAACATTCACTACAATAAAAAAAAATGTATGTAATGGGAGTTAGATTTCTTTAGTGAATCTGAAGTACAGACTCTTACAAGGGCATATGAAATCAGCTTAAAGACTTGTTTATGTCAGGAAACACTTGGCAGAGACAGCATGGTCCTGCACATAAGAAAGAAAGCCCGGGAAATTGGAAAAGAGCTGTTTTGGCATTGTTTCTCAACACTGCCACACTTTGAAAGACTCTAGCTGAAGATTGTGGTCTATGTGGGCGGAGTACAGATTGGACTGAGGCAACTTGAAGTCACATTTTGGAGCCCTAGGCTCCGTGAGAGACATGGACAGCACCTTGTTGAGGGGCAAGACTGCTAAGCCTCAGAAACCTCAAGAAAGCATTCTGTTGAGGGGGGTGTTTACAGGAGCAGCAAGAAAGGGTGAGACACTGAGAAAGACCTCCAGAGCCATGAGAATCGGAGGTGTGCCTGAGGCCTGTGCCTAACCTTTAAGACTCAAGACTCTAGAACACAGCCTCAAGTGAAAGACTGCAATGGCCAGCCCTTAGGCCACACCAGCCCTGAGGTGATAAGAATCCCAAGGATAGAAGCCTTGGCACCTAAACTGGGAGGCAGAGTCTAAGAAAGAGGCTCTTGTCACGAGCCAGCCCAGAGAGATGGAGAAAAGCCATATGTCCACCTGGCTGGACCTGCTATATGTAATCTCTGGCTGGCAAGAAAGTTCGAGAGAACTGGATGCTGAAGAGGTCTGTGGCTGGCTGGCACCACAGTGGCAGGAGCAGAGCAACTGAGGTGGGCCAGCGGACAATGGCTGGATTAAGCCCTGAGCCTCAGGAGACCTTGAAGGCAGGCAGGAGTGCAGCCCCTGCCATAACTGCCAGGCTAGTGAGTGTGAGGCATGAGCACTTGAGGCTGCAGTCTAGGCTTGAGGGTAGGCAAAGGCCTCTGACATACCTCTGCTTCACACCTCCATCTCCCACACTCCCACAAGCTCTCTTGAGTGCTCTCTCGGGAGCAGAGGCTCTCTTTTTTAAAAGAACATGTATTTATACCTATTATGGTTAGAACCAGTTAAAGGTGATTTTCAAGTCGGTCTGTGGTGGCACACACCTTTAATCCCAGTGCTTGTGAGGCAGAGGCAAGTGGATCTCTGAGTTCCAGGACAGCCAGTGCTACACAGAGAAACTCTGTCTTGAGATCACCTAATCCCCCAAAAAGTGGATTACAAATGAAAAACACCTCTTAATACTCATAATAGGTCTACAGTGCACTCTCTCTCTTTCTCAATTTTGGGTTTTTTCAAGGTTCTGTTCTATAGCCCTTTATTTTATCTTATTTTTGTTTTTTGAGACAGGGTTTCTCTGTGTATCCCTGTCTCTCCTGGACTCACTCTGTAGACTAGGCTGGCCTTGAACTCACAGAGATCTGCCTAGCTCTACCTCCCGAGTGTTGAGATTAAAGGTGTGCGCCACCACACCTGGCTTCCATTACCCATCAGAAATCCAGCAGCTCAGCAACACTTTCTGCCTTTACCCAGTGCTCTTAACCCACTGAGCCATCTCTCCAGACCCCTCTGTAGCCCTTTAAAGCCTAAGCTCTGTACACTTTAAAGTCTAAGTTGTCCTAGAACTCATAGCAGTCTTCCTACTTCAGCCTCCTGCTGAGCCATCACATCTGGCTTATTTTTGTTTTGATTGATGTGAGATAGCAGGGCTGTCTGACATTGAAAGGCCTCTGCAAATGTCTGAGTAAAATTCAATCCGCATTCACTTCCTTGGATCTAGGAGGGAGGGATTCCTTAGATATGCTGCAGTCTGAGGAGGCCTGGGCTTGCCTGTCCCCTGCCTGCTTCTCACGGTCTCTCCCTCCACACCGTTCCTTGGGCCAGTGATGGTTCCTAAGACGATGACGCCTATTTTTTCTCCAGTGCTCCCTCCCAGGACACAGCTAAAGTGGCTTTACAGGGCAGGCTCTCAGTCAAGCTTGATCCTCTCCGTTCTTATCACATTTGGGCTGACAAATGCCTCACTGACTTGGTAAACTCCCAGTAGAAATGTCTCTCCTCAGACCCATCCTAACCTACTCATTGTAAAATGAATCATCTGACCTCTGTGATCCCAGATGGGGTGGTCAGATTCCCAGGAACAGGAGTTACAGTTGGTTGTGAGACCCCATATGGATTCTAGGAATTGAACCTGGTGCTCTGTAGAGAAGCTATCTCTCCAGCCCCCTCCCCGTGAATTTTATTTTAAAAAAATTTATGTGTATGGATGTTTTGTTTGCTTGTATGTCTGTGTCCCATGTACATACTTGGTGTCCACAGAGGCCAGAAGAGTGCACTGGATCCTCTGGAACTGGAGTTACAGATGGTTGTGAGCTATCATAGGGGTGCTGGGAATCGAACCTGGCTCCTCCTCTGCAAGAGCAGCCATTACTCTTATTCGCTGAGCCATCTCTCTCCGTTTCCCTTGAATTTCGTTATTTGTCCTGACAAAAAATGTACATGCTTTTAAATGCTCTAAATCATTTTCATGCAACCAAGAAGCATTTTGTAGTTTCACAGACTTAGGTTTTAAAGATCAGGTCTGACCTTGAACTGTCTCATTCTCATGGAATGTTCTTAGCCCACCTCCCTCCCACCTCTGCCTAGTTCCGGGACCGGGGATGTACTCAGGGTCATGCGCAGACCAAGCAATCGCTCTGTCGTTAATCTACACCCCAGACTTCATTTGTAGCAGGCAGAAGATAGATTTATTTTCTTCACAAGATGATGATGGGGAAAGCCAGGCTGACTGTAATTCCAGAATGCATTGAGCTGCGGCAAGGAGGATCACGAATTCATAGTCAGCTGGGCTGCACTGAGAAGCCAAACTTAAAAAAAAAAAAAAAAAAGGGATATTGTGACTTCGAAGCCACTTAAGCTGTATGCATATGTTTAAGTGTTGAATCAGATTAGGGCCATAGGGTCCAGACTAAAGCTCGTCCTCTTTCAGGTCAAACGTCACAATCCACAAACCCTGGCAAGGCCAAAAGAACCAGCAAGCAAGCTGAGGCAGTACTAAGTGAAAAAGACGAGACTAAAGGACAGAGACTGATCAGTGTGTTGTCGGGAGAGGACGTGGAGGGCCAGAGCCACATGGCGCTTGACTCAGTTGATGGGCCAGGACAAGCGGAAGCACGATCTGCCCAGTGAAAGTGGGGCCCAGCCGCGGGGGCAGCCGGAGGAATTCCGGTTCCCACACCCGGGTACTCCAGGCCTTGACTACAGTTCCGCTCTCAGGCTCAGGGCCCTGGCCCCGCCCAGAGCGGGAGGCTGGGTCGTACCATCATGCCGTTAGAGGGGGGAGCTGCGGGCGAAGACGAGTCCCGGGGGGGCGAATGAGAGACTTACCACACACAGGCCAGCACGTACGCGTGTAGTGGTGTGGTGCGAGTTCGGTTTTGTCTTGCCTTCCTGGATCCTCGGTCCCTCTCGGAAAGCGCAGGAGCCTGGGCGGGCGTGCTTCCCCCCTTCCGCCGTCCCCCTTGGTACGTCCGCGGGGCGCGTAGGCGGGAGGCGTACTTAAGGTCTCGCGGGAGGCGGGGCCGCTCAGTCCTCGCGGCGTCCCTTCGCAGTCGCTTGGAATCCTGTTGCCTGGCGGCCGGTGCGCGCGTGCGCGAACATGGCTTCAAACGGTATGTGAGAGCGCGAGGCGGCGAGGGCGCGTCCCTGGGAGGCCTCGTTCCCTCGCAGCAGGACTTTGGGCTTTTCGGTGGGCCTGTGGTGGCGGGCGAGTGTGGGCTCCCGCACCTCGGTGGCGGGAAGCGGCCCGGGGGTCGGGGGGGAGGGAGGAAAGGGGAGGGCGGGCGGCGTCGCCATTTTGTGTGGCTCCCCTGGCGCCTTCGGCGCGGAGTCTGAGAGTTTCCTCTCATGGCCCATTGGCTTGGGGCAAGTGTTGAGAGGGACGCTGCCTGGCGACGTGGAGTGAGGGGTGAGGAAAGCGCCAGGTCTCCCTCGCCTCGCCCCACCCCCTCCGCTGCTCCCTCCCCGCCGGGCCTCGCTTTGTCGCAGTGCTGCATCCGGGCACTTGGCGCGCGCACGCGCTGCTCTGGCCCCTCCCCCTTTCTCGGCGCGGTTTTTTTTTTTTCTTCTTCCCCCTCGCCCGCCTTGAGTTGGTTTGGGTTTTTGTCGCGAGACCCTCGCCGGAAGACTGCTGGTCCGGTGTTGGCCTCGCCTTGTTCCCCGGGTCCCTCGGGAAGGGGCGGGGCCGTCCTGCCGTCCTGTTCCCGCCTCCCTGCCTCGGAGCGGGAGCGGAGACTCCCCTAGCTGGCCCGCGTGTAGGTGAGGTTGGGGGAACCGCTCGGGAATGACCGACGGACTCGGACCCGGCCAGACCATTCCCCCACCCCCCTTCTGAATTTAGTTTTCGGAAGGCAGGAAGAAAGTCAAAGGAGTTGCTTTCCGAGGCCACACCCTCTCGCTGTCATTTTTGCCTCTTGCGGGGGCAGACCCTGGTTTTCCTGCACGGAGCAACTGAGCTGCTGCTTAGCTTGTTTAAAGTGCTCTCTGCTGTTGGTGCGCATGGTAGGCGGGAACACAATCACTTGGAGCCACAGTTTTTGGTGCCTTGAGGCTACTGTCTACCACTTGAGGTCAAAGAGTTTTGCTGCCTTCATTGCTTGGCTTTATACTAAAACTCCACTCTTGGCCTTAATAAGGTCTCCAAGGTTGGTCACAAGGTGTATGAATGTTTATAAAGACATTTGTTTGGAAGGTCACATTCTTCTAGCTGATTCCTTTGGCTTGAACTCGAATTGTATAATGGCTCTGACTGTAAAAGTTAATCTTGACTCCTGGTGATACCACCTTTCCTATAAAGCTGCCGTGAAGATGTAAAACGTGCTGTTTTGAGACCAGAGGGTTTTTTTGAGACAGGGTTTCTCTGTGTATCCCTGGCAGTCCTGGACTCACTTTGCAGACCAGGCTAGCCCTGAACTCACAGAGATCCACCTGCATTTGTCTCCTGAGTGCTGGGATTAAAGGTGTGTGCCACCATGCTTGGCCATTCGACAACTGAACTGCTGTTAGGATTTGAACTTGGGTACTTTGAAGAGCAGCCAGTGCCCTTAACCGCTGAGCCATCTCTCCAGCCCGACCAGGGATGATCTGTTGTATTTTGAGAAAAAAAAATTTTTTTAAGAAGAAAAAATGAAAATTGGGCGTGGTGGCACACACCTTTATCTCAGGACTAGGGAAGCAGAGGCAGGTGGATCTCTGAGTTTGAGGCCAGTCTGGTCTACAGAGTGAGTTCTGAGACAGTCGGAGGTACATAACAGATCTCTGTCTCAAAAAAAAGCAAAAAATGCTGGGCAGTGATGGTGTGCACCTTTAATCCCAGCACTTGATGCAAGCAGAGGCAGGAGGATCTCTGGCTTCAACAGGCTGAGCAAGTTCCAGGACAGCTGGGGCTACACAAAGAACCCTGTCTCAACAACAAAAAAAAAAGGGGGGGGGGGAAACAAGCAAAAAAGAAAAACAGTTCGAATGCAAATATGGAGTCAGTCCCTGGACAAGAATGTTTGTAGATAATAGTTATCTATAGAACTCTTTTTTTTTTTCCTCAGGAAGATGCTCATTGCTTAACATGGTCCAGGCCCAGGGTTCTACCCAGAATAGAACAAATCCAAGACTTCTTGGTGTCTAGACATTTGTTCTTTTTCTAATAAGACCTGCTTATTTGCAGCTTGCTTTTTACTCAAAACTGGTGTTTGATGAGAAACACCTGTTTTTGCAATGACTTTTTTTTCCTGAGACAGGGTTTCTCTGTGTAATGACATTTTTGTGGGTTGATTTGACCTGAAATGCCTAGTACAAAAGCTGAAGGATTTAGTTCTGTTCCACTAACTAAAATTAACAAGACTCTTTCTTCCATCTTTTACAGACTATACCCAACAAGCAACTCAAAGGTGAGTGTTCTTTCTGGGCTGGAGTTGGTAGACAGTGAGGATGATCAATGTAACTTTAATTCTCAGTATTTTTGTATACTTTTTTTTTTATTCTTTGTTCCTTTGGTTGAAGATGACTTTAATGATCTGTTTTTTCTTTTTCCTAGCTATGGGGCCTATCCTACCCAGCCTGGGCAGGGCTACTCCCAACAGAGCAATCAGCCCTATGGCCAGCAGAGTTACAGTGGCTATGGCCAGTCAGCTGACACTTCAGGGTATGGCCAGAGCAGCTATGGTTCATCTTATGGACAGACCCAAAACAGTGAGTCTCTTAGTGGAACACATCTTCATCCATTTTTTTTTTTCTTAATGTCAACCTTTCTTAAACCTGAATAGTACTGAAATTCCCATATTTTCCCTTATCAGCCTGAAGTCATTAAAGTTTTGTAGTCACTTAAAAAAAAATACTGATTTGAGTCTGGGCGTGGTGGCACATGCCTTTAATCCCAGCACTTGGGAGGCAGAGGCAGGCGGATCTCTGAGTTCGAGGCCAGCCTGGTGTACAAAGTGAGTCCAGGACAGCCAGAGCTGTGGTTATGCAGAGAAACCCTGTCTTGAAAACCAAAAAAAACCAAAAAACTTATTTGTAGTAGTTTCTATGTTGGACTGTTCTCTTTTTGTTTGTTTGTTTGTTTTTAGGTTTTTCGAGACAGGGTTTCTCTGTGTATTCTTGACTGTCCTCTGTCCTGGACTCACTTTGTAGACCAGGTTGACCTTGAACTCACAGAGATCCGCCTGCCTCTGCCTCCCTGAGTGCTGGGATTAAAGGTGTGTGCCACCACACCCGGCCTGTTTTCTTTTTGTAAAAAAGTTTCCTAAAGAGAGAACCAGTTTTAGGATGATAGGAAGAAAATGGTTTGCTTGGAAATTCTTGAAGTTGGACTGACACTTGAAGTTACAGAGGTGGTGTGCCCTTAGTACAAGGGCAGAAAATTCTCTTTCCATATCTGGTCCTGATGGCTCATGCCTTTAATCCCAGCACTATGATTAGTGGTGCAAGAGCCTGGATTTGGGGTAGATAGAATGAAATTGGACCTATATTAAAGAGTAACATCAGTGAAATTGAAGATGTGGAATGCTGCTCTCAGCACCTGGGATATGGAGGTGGGAGAGTCAAGGTCATGTTCGCTTAGGAATGTTTTTCAACTTTCCTAATGCTGTGACCCCCAACCACAAAATTATTTTTGTTGCTACTTCATAACTGTAATTTTGCTACTTCTATGAATCGTAATGTAAATATCGTATATGCATGATACCTGATTTGCTCCTCCTGTGAAAGGGTCGTTTGATGCCCAAAGGGGTTGCAACCCACAGGTTGGAAATCACTGATTTAGAAGCTGAGGGCAGCTTAAACTCTGAGACCCTGTGTGAAAGGATTGGGTAGGCACAGATGGCCCAGCAGTAGAAAATGGCCAAATAGTTGCTATATATTTGAGGATGGCCTTGAACTTAAGGTCCTCCTGGGTCTTCCTGCCTCTGAGTGTGAGGAGCAAAGGCATGTATCATGGTAGTTTATGTGGTGCTGAATATCACATGCAGAGCTTGTGTCTGCTAAGCAAACACTCTGAGCTGAACTATGTCCCCATCTCACTCTCCGTTGGCTTGAGACAGCCTCCTGATTTCTAGGATTATCTGCATGAAACACTGGTGTGTTTTAAGATTAACAGTCATTAAAAAAAAACTAGACAAATATGATTTCTGTATTTCTAATTGATTTAGTGCAGGCCTGCTTATTACATGGTGCATGTGTGTACGTCAGGACAACTCTGGAGTCAGTTGTCCCTACTTACGATGTTTCCAGTAATTGGATCCAGGTTGTCAAGACTTTCACAGCAGGTCCAATTAATTTACCTTTTAAAAATAATTTGAGAGGCTGGAGAGAGATGGCTCAGTGGTATTAAGAACATTGACTGCTCTTCCATCGGACCCTGGTTCAATTCCCATCACCCTTAACAGTCACAACTGTCTAACTTCAAGATCTGACATCCTCACACAGTCATACATATAGGCAATACACATTAAAAAAAAAAAAAAGGTGGACTTGGTGGTACTCACCTTTAATCCCGGCATGGCCTGGAACTCAACAGAGATCTTCTGCCTCTGTCTCCAATGCTAGAGTTAAAGATGAGCACCACTACACCTGGCCTTTTTTGTTTGTTTTCTTTGTAGCAGGTTATGGCACTCAGTCAGCTCCCCAGGGATATGGTTCTACTGGAGGTTATGGCAGCAGCCAAAGTTCCCAGTCGTCTTATGGGCAGCAGTCCTCCTACCCTGGCTATGGCCAACAGCCAGCTCCTAGCAGCACCTCAGGAAGGTAAGGTGGTATGGGAGTTGGGTAAAGCCAGAAAGTGTTGAGCTACTGGATTTCTGATGGGTAATGGAAGCCAGGTGTGGTGGCATACGCCTTTAATCCCAGCACTTGGGAGACAGAGGCAGGCGGATTTCTGTGAGTTCAAGGCCAACCTGGTCTACAGAGTGAGTCCAGGACAGCCAGGGCTACACAGAGAAACCCTGTCTTGAAAAACAAACAAACAAAAAAAGGGAATGGACTGAAAGTGAAGCAAGCATTTTGCAATCATAATCTGGTTTTCTTTTTAGTTATGGTGGCAGTTCTCAGAGCAGCAGCTATGGGCAGCCCCAGGGTGGAGGCTATGGCCAGCAGTCTGGCTACAGTGGACAGCAACAAAGCTACGGACAGCAGCAAAGCTATAACCCACCTCAGGGTTATGGACAGCAAAACCAGTACAACAGCAGCAGCGGAGGTGGTGGAGGGGGTGGTGGAGGTGAGAAAGTGTTTTCAGTTTTGTTTCCTTGTTCTCTGATTTTGCTCATTATCCTAAAATAGTGGCTTCCTTGTTCACTAGGTGTCTAATTCTTACTGTCTTTTATAGTGGCACCATTGACCCTTTTTATGATACTTCATAACCTTTCACTTTTGTTGTTGAGAATTGAAACGAGAAGTCCCCCACTCCCCTTTTGTGAAAGCATTTTTTTTCTCCTTACAGGCAACTATGGCCAAGATCAGTCCTCCATGAGTGGTGGTGGCAGCGGTGGTTATGGCAGTCAGGACCAGAGTGGTGGCGGTGGTGGCTACGGGGGAGGCCAGCAGGATCGTGGGGGCCGTGGCAGGGGCGGTGGAGGTGGTTACAACCGAAGCAGTGGTGGCTATGAACCCAGAGGCCGAGGAGGTGGCCGAGGAGGCAGAGGCGGCATGGGGTAGGTTTCTCATGAGCCAGGGAGTACCTTCAATGGGGGAGTGTTGCATGGATCTCCCTTGAAGTCAGTCCCTAGTGCTTGGTTAGTATTTCTCTCTGGGTATATGTAAGGTCTTCAGTTTGTGGGCAGTAGTTTTTCTTTGTATATTCCTATTACGTTTTTGTGACAACTTGGGAGCCAAAATCCCATTTACAGCTCTGAGTAAAAATTTGAGTATTGGTGCATCTATTTTCAATGAAAAAGAATATACACAGATACATATGGATTGGAGTCATTGTTAACTCAGCAAGAAACTTGGGAGTAAAGACTTCTCTGTAAGGGAAACCTATTAATTCCATTCCTGGGAAATACTAGGGAAACTTGTTCTGTGTAGTCCCATGTGTCCTCCAAGGTTGGTAATGGTTAACTTGACCACAGCTTCTAGGAATTGGCTGTTTACTCATCCATATTCTGTAGTTACTTGAATCATGAGCATAATTTGAGTGATTTTGTGTGTGACTTGGTTCATTTATGGGGTCTTCTGACTGAAGTGTACAGACTTTCAGGGCAAAACACACTTGATGGTGGTATTCTGCTTTCTTATTCCACTGTCCACCTTTACTTGGTCAGATATCAAATCATCTTGTCCAACCGGATCTCTCTGAAGTAAACCTTAGATTTGATGTTAAAACAATTTGTCAAATCTGTTGGTGACTTTTAAGGACCCTATTATCTCCCTTGAAAGGGGAAAAATGTCAGTGGTATTTTCTTTTTTTGAAAAAAGTAGGTTTTTTGAGTTTGTACATGGTAAGTATTCAGAGGTGGGTGGGGGCAATTTCAAAAAACATGCAAAATTAGAAAACTTGTGTGCGTGTGTTTAATGCAAAACTTTAAAAAAAACTGTTATGTGACTGTTAACTTGCTCTGCATTTTATGTGCCACAGGTATGAAAGGTGACATTGCAAAATACTCCGCTCTTCTCACAGTGTAGAAGGGGTGACCCCGGGGGTGAAGGGTGATTTCAAAAAACAGCTCAGTAGTCAGGATAGGGTTTAGCTGAGTTTGTCTTGCTCTAAGGGGAAATTGCCTTTGGTTATGACTTTTTATGGAATGGGGTTGGGTCTGCTTGCTGCTTTCAAAGCAAAAACCACCAAAAAAAAAATGTGTTCAGGGCTATCCCAGGGGCCTGGTGTGAAATGTCTTCTGGGTTATTTGGGGTAGATCTTTTAAATCAACTGCTGGGTTGTCCACCACTTGCAACAAGAGGAAAACACATCTACGTCAGAAGAACAACCAAGGGAAATGAGCTTTTTTTTTTTTTCCAGAGGATATAGATAAAAATTTTTAAAGCAAAATCCTTAAACTGTGTCTGAGAAATTGCACACGTGTGTGTGATAAGCTCAAAGGTCAGACAAGGATGGTCAGGAAGGGATATATTTTAGTAGCCACTTGAGTCTTTTTTCCAAAACACCTACCCACGTTTGGGGAATATTAAAACAAAAAAACAAAAACAAAAAAACCCTTTTGTAGCCGTTGGAAGCTTCATGTCCTTTCTTCTAACTTGTCTTCTCCAGCGGAAGTGACCGTGGTGGCTTCAATAAATTTGGTGGTAAGTGAACAGAGTTTCCAAAATTCCCAACTCCCAGCAATGCTTTGTCTGATTGTTCATTTGCAGATGTCTTAGCTTGTTAAGTGTCAAAGGTTTCTAAAGTGTCTGTAGCCACCTCCAGAAAGGGGGTGGGGTAGAAATGCCTCCTGTTGCCAGATGTGTGCTAACCTGGAGGCAGGCAGGAATAAGCTCTTGGCAGTCTGTTACTAAATTGGTTTTATCTAAGTTAATAGAAGTATTTAGTAGGCCTCTTGGTGGGTGTTGCCACGTCTAGCACTTAGTGACCACACCATCATGAGCAACTGGAGAGTGTTCTGGAACATGTGGTACCAACTTGGCTTTAGGATCCTTTTGATCAGTGTGTCCAAGGTGTGTAAGCGTGTGCGTGAATGTATCCACAACCTCTCAAATGTTTTAATTCAGGGAGAGGGACATGAAATAGTGCCCTGTCCTGAGGATGGTAAAGTTGGTATATATATTAAATACTGAGTAATGTCAATGCAGCATATGTACTCAGACAAACACATAGAAATTAGATCTGGGAAGGAAAGTGTGGACTGCTTCAAGAAAGATCTTGAGCGTGTGTGCTCATGGGAAATAACCAGGTTTTAAACAGCACAGACTTGAATTCACAGAAACAATGGCAAGTTTGAGAAGTCTCCCAGTAAGCTGGAACTTTTCTGGTTTGTTTAACAAAATGGTTTCTTGATTTGTCTAAACACTTTAAAGCCAAAGGCTTGGGTTCATGACTTAGGTGTCATTGTGTACAGGTACAATATATATATGGTGAATTTAGATAAAACATTGATTAAAGATGGTGTCTGGAAAAAAAATAGAGGCTGTATTAATGAAAAGATTTCTGGTCTGTTTCCTGGGACATGCTTTTAAAATACAATAGCTACTATGTATGTTTCTTATTTTCATGTTGCTTTGGGGAAATGACATGGTTAAGAATGGTTTCCAAGATGATATTAAAAATTGTTCTACGTGGGTTGTCTTTGGTGTAAAAGTTTGGAGAAACTGGATGGATGCACATCACATTGCCGGTGTTGAGTTTATATCTCTCTGGTGAGAGAACAGGGCCACGTTATGTATGAATTGGTTGGTTAATTTAAAGGAGTTACTAATACCCCTACCCCATCTGTGCTGAGGACATTTCTCAGCTCTAGCTGGGGGAAGACAGCATTTTCTTGAAGTGGAATTATCTCTGTGGGGACTCAAAGTAACAGATCTTAAGAAAGGGGCCTGTGTCTCCCTGAGACCCGCCTAGAATTTTCTCCACTGAGAAGGCCCCAGGATAGGGTTTGGAGAGAGGCTGGAAACAATTACCTGATACATTGCAATTAATTGAATTTGTTTTAATTTGTTGCCTTACCTATCCTTTCCTGTTAGCTAATGGCTCCTTTTCCTTGTTTTTGTTTTCTTTTTTTTCATGTAACTAAGGCCCTCGGGATCAAGGATCACGTCATGATTCTGGTAAGACCATGGTTTACATACAGTATTTATCTGGATTTTCTCTGAAACAAACAAAATTTCAGAAAAAAGTGGAGAAAGGAGAGGGTTTATATAAATACCAGAAATATTGGATCCAGAGGTCTAGGATGAGTCTAGTATTTATCATTTTGAGTAAGTCTCAGGTGATGTTTTGGCTTGAGAGCTGTTCATTTAAAGTTAGTGGTGTTTTTAAGTGCACACATTAACTAGTTTAGGTGTGATGTCACTGTTGCTCCTAGTATTATGATCTATTGAGTTCTGATCTAGGCTAGCCTGGTCTGCAGAACTAATTCCAGGATAGTCAGGGCTACAGAGAAACTCTGTCTTGAAAACCAAAACAAAAAAATGGACACATCAGGCTGGAGAGATAGCTTATCGGTTAAGAGCTTGGCCTTCCAGAGGACCTGAATTCAAATCTCAGCACCCAAATGGCAGTTCACAGCTCTCTGTAATTGCTGGGTGTAGGTAGTGTTGCACGCCTTTAATCCCAGCATTCGGGAGGCAGAGGAGGCAGATGAGACTAGTCTTAGTCTTGGTCCACAAAGTGAGTCCAGGATAGCCAGGGCTGATAACACAGATAAACCCTGTCTTGAAAAACAAAAAAGCACATATCTAAACTGTTGAACAACATTCGGTGGATAAAGGACTATATTGCAAGATGTATAAAGGGGGGAAGCATTTGATAGATCTCTCTTGGTGATATTCCTATTGCTGTGCTATATTGGAGCATGAAATGGGCTTCATTCTTTTTCTCTTGTCTTTTTAATTCAAAAAAGTTATTTTGAGTCTTTACATGGCCCTGGCTGTCCTGGAGCTCATTGTGTAGACCAGGCTGTTTTAGAATTCAGAGATCCACTTGTCTCTACCCCTCGAGTGCTGACCCTCGAGTGCTGGGACTAAAGGTGTGTTCCACCATTCCTTGGCATGAAAAGTGTTTTTTACTAAGGAATCTAGAAGTGAAAGTTGGGAAACTGGTTTCTGTATTGGTGCTAGTGTTTCAAGGATAGTTGGGAGAGTAAATGTAAAATTTTTTAAGGAGGCATTAGTAAGAAGTGCTACAATAAGGATGGATTATTTTGGATTGTCTCTATAATACTAGTTGCATGAAGGGTAAGAATTTTGACCTATCCCTTGGAAGCTTTAATACCAAATTAATTTAATATGAAATACTTAAATACTGTTGGTACACCTGACTAACCAGCCTTGCTTGTGCTCTTCAAATTCTCCTCTGATGTTGAACAAGCAGAACAGGATAATTCAGACAACAACACCATCTTTGTGCAAGGCCTGGGCGAGAATGTTACAATTGAGTCTGTGGCTGATTACTTCAAGCAGATTGGAATTATTAAGGTACTTGTATAACAGTAAATGTTTCCTACTAACCTGTATTACAGGCTTTCAGATTTCTCCTGTCATTGAAAACAAGTCTCCATGATTGTCAGTAAAAAAGCAATCTTGTTGGCATTTTATGAAATTAGAGTGCTTGACAATGTAGCTGAAGCATTGAACTTGTTTTTTTGTTGTTTTTGTATACTCAAACTGTTAAATTTCAGTGGAGCCCGGAGGCACACACCTTTATCACCAAAAGAGACAGGGTGATCTCTGAGTTCATGGCCAGCCTAGTCTACATAATAAGTTCCAGGACAGCCAAGGTTATGAGGTGACTATGTCTCAAAAGATAAAATAAAATTCATTGGGACGTTGGGATTGCAAGTGTATGCCTCCTATCTCTAGCAAAACCAAAGTTTAAGTGGTTGTTGCTACCTTTGTTTATTGAGCAAAAAATGTTGTTACTCTTTTAAGAAGAAACCACAAAAAGATAACCTCTGATAAGGGATGTGCTCAAAGGCACTGTATAGCCATGGTGTAAATTTAAGTTACATGAGAGGTAGGACGAGCTAATTTGGAAGAGTGGAGCCAAAGTTTGTAAGTAAGTCTTAGGAGAAGGGAGGTTTCCTTTAACAAACCTACATTCGTAGAGTGAAGCAACTTTAGATCAGGTGTTTGCTTTGAATGTTTCCAGACTAAAACAGTATAACAAAATAATTATATAACATTGCCATTTAGGTATTGTAAATACCTAATGGAGTTTTGCTGCCTTGCTGGAGATTGAGTTCTGTGTTATTTTGGTTATTAAAAAAAGTACTGTAAGCTGGGTGTGCTGGCACATGCTTGTAATCTCAGCACTCAGATGGCAGGCGGATCTCTGTGAGTTCAAGGCCAACCTGGCCTACAAAATGAGTCCAGGACAGCCAGGGTTACACAGAGAAACCCTGTCTCGAAAAACCAAAAAAAAAAAAAAAAAAGGAAAGAAAGTATTGTATACACTAAGTATACCCATAGCATGTGGGGTAAGAGAGTACAGTTGGGGGGCCGGGGAGATGGCTCAGGTTAAAAGCACTGGCTGCTCTTCCAGGGATCTTGAGTTCAATTTCAGGAACCACGTGGTGTGGCTCATAACCATTGAGATCTGGTGCCCTCTTATGGTTTGCAGGCATACATGCAGGCAGAACACTGTATACATAATGAAATTAAAAAAAAAAAAAAAAACTGGGATTTTGTAAAAAGTGGGTTGTGTGTAGGTTATATTCAAATACAAGGCCAAAACCTGCATGTATCTTCTAAAAACTGATAATTCATTTTGTTTTGTTCAGACAAACAAGAAAACTGGACAGCCTATGATTAATTTGTATACAGACCGGGAAACTGGCAAGCTGAAGGGTGAGGCAACAGTCTCATTTGATGATCCACCTTCTGCTAAAGCAGCTATCGACTGGTTTGATGGTATGTATGAGAAAGATGATGGAGGTGGTTTCCATTTTGGGAGTTTGAGTCTTGCGGCACCTAGTTTTTGTCACTGTATATGGGGAGACATGATGCTCAGACAGTAACTTGCTGTACAGGTCTTCTAATGAGGGTCATGGAGGTGAGACCTGGGTGCTTTACCTGTGGAACCATCTTGGAGGCCTCTGGCACTTAAACTCCGTCATTTCAGTGTGGTCTTACCGTTAGTTTATAAATCTTTTCAAGAAGGCACTATTAGATTTTAAAAGTGTTTTAGATCTGTAGGTATCGGGGTTTATTTTGTACATAGATGGTAGGCTGTATGTATCATGGCATAGATACAGAGGTCAGTGAATAAACCACCTTCCATGTGGACCCATTGGTTTGACTATGAGTCATGAGGCCTGATGGCGAGCCCTCTCACTCACCAAGCTGTTTTGCGTCCTGCTTTTTTGTATGGCACTGGGAATCTACACCAGGCCTTTATATGGCTCTACATTTCCAGTTCCCCCCACAGATACTTTTTCTTTCTTTTGTTCTTTGAGACAGAATTTCTGTTGTAGACCTGGCTGGCCTCGAACTCCAAGGTCTGCCTCTCTCCGAAGTGCTGGGATTGAAGGCGTGCACCACCACCGACCAACCCCAAAATCTTATATCTGTCTTTTAAAAAATTTTTTTATCATGTATACAGTATTCTGTCTGCATGTATGCCTGCAGGTCAGAAGAGGGCATCATATGGGTGCTGGGAATTGAACTCAGGACCTCTGAAAGGGCAGCCAGTGTTCTTAACTACTGAGCCATCTCTCCAGCCCCTATGTCTACTTTAAAAAAAAATGTTGACTTATAAAGATTAAATTACACAACAAAGCTGGGCATGGTGATGCATACCTTTAATCCTAGCCCTTGGGAGGCAGAGTTTGAGGTCAGCCGGGTCTACATAGTGAGTTCCAGGACAACTAGAACTAGATAGTGAGGCCCTGTCACAAACAGACAAACCCCTTAACACTGTATAATAGGTTTATATACAGGCTTTTCATTTATGCTTAATTTTGGTTAATTCACCCACCTTTATTTCTTTAGGTAAAGAATTCTCTGGGAATCCCATCAAAGTATCATTTGCTACCCGCCGAGCTGACTTCAATCGGGGTGGTGGAAATGGTCGTGGAGGCCGTGGGCGAGGAGGTGAATCATTTACTTTTTTCTGATTTAAAGAGGTTGTGGAACTCAATGCAGAAAGTAGTGAAAACAAGTTTCATGGAAAAAAGGCTAACCAAGCTAAGGAGTTAGATTAATGATTCCATCTGTACCTAGGACCCATGGGCCGTGGAGGCTATGGAGGAGGTGGCAGTGGAGGTGGTGGCCGAGGAGGATTCCCCAGTGGAGGTGGTGGAGGTGGAGGACAGCAACGAGCCGGGGACTGGAAGTGTCCTAATCCGTGAGTAAATTTGGATTTTTTTTTTAAGTTTTTATGTGTGAGATCTTTGATACTATGTTAAGAGCTTGGAAGACTTTTTTCCCATTTATTTATTTGTTAATTTTATATCCCAATCGCAGCCTCATTTCCTCCTTTTTTTTCCCTCCCAGTCCCACCCTTCCACTTCCCTTATTCCCACTCCTCTCAAAGATGGGGAGTGTGCCCCCCACCACCAGCCTGCCCTGGCACATCAAGTCACGTCAGGACTAAGTGCCTCTTCTTCCACTGAGGCCACACAAGGCAGCCCTGCTAGGGGAAAGGGATCCAGAGGCAATATCCAAGTCAGAGACAACCACCCCTCAGCAGTTGTTAGGGGTCCACTAGGAAGATGAGTGTCAAGGTCATATTGTCAATGGATGGTTGAATTACATACAGCTTTGTAGGAAAAAATTGGCTAATTAAACTATTTCCCCAGTATTTATATTATCTTTAATTGGTTTGGCAGTGTTAATTCTTAACCCGCCATTATAAATTTATACACACAGACACCGGGTGGATTTTAACAAGCCTAGGCAAAGCTAGCTCATAATTCTATTACCCAAATATGACCCCATATATACATATGTCTCTTTGGACTGTTATTCTCCACACTAAGCCGATGTTCCAGTCCACATGGAAGGATCTTCTTTAATCTACCCCATGGCGTGTCTTCATTGTTTACTCCTGGCTTCTCTCCAGCAACCTTCCTCTTCCCAAGATGATCTTGTCTCTCTCAAAAAAGCCCGTGAACCTTAGTCCCACCTATCTCTGTCTTTGCCCAGTCTCCAGGCCTCAGCATTTATTTAACCAATCAGAGTCAAGTAACAGACACCAAACAGGACCAGTCAATATTTAGAATGCTTAACACCACCCCATCATAGCTTTTTTAGGGAGGGTCAGTTTACAGTCTTTGAGAAAGGGTTTCTCTGTAGTCCTGGCTGTCCTGGAGCTTAGTATGTAGACCAGACTGGCTTCAGACTTAAAAGACGACCTGCCTCTGCCTCCCAAGTGCTCGGATTAAAGGCCTGTGCCACCACCACTTGGCTCTTAGTTACTTTCCTATTGTCATGATAACATACCATGACCAAAGCAATTTATAAAAGAGCATCTAATTTGGGGCTCAAGGTTCCAGAGGATTACAGTCCATGACCATCATGGTGATGGACAATGGAACAGGCAGGTAGTAGCTGAGAAATCTTGAGACAGCTGAGGTAGAGAGAATTGAGGTTTTGAAATCTCAGTCAGCCCCACCTCACCACCTAATCCCAACTGGGGGCCAAGTGTTAAAACATGAGCCTAAGGAAGCTATTGTCATTCAAAGCATCACACCCTGTGTATTAGACAAGTACTGGATACTAAGATAAGACCAGTAACTGGATTCTAAGTAGGTAAGATAGTGTGGACAGCATGGATATTCTAGACAGAAGGGTGATAGATGATTCATATGTAGACAAAATGGAGTGAGACAGGATTCCAAGCATGGGTTATTGAAATTTTGTGTTTCAAGTTGAGCTGTGGCAAATTGAAACCATGGAAAAAGGCTAAAAGGTGGTGCTCTAGGTTCAGTAATGCTTGTGTCTTAGCTTTTGAAATACTGTGTTCCGGATATTGCACTCATCCAAATTAATTGCCTTTCATTTCTTTAGTACATGTGAGAACATGAACTTCTCTTGGAGAAATGAATGCAACCAGTGTAAGGCTCCTAAGCCAGATGGCCCTGGAGGGGGACCAGGAGGCTCTCACATGGGTAAGAAGAGAGCAGAGCTGGCCTCCACTGTGCTTTTGATTGGGAAGGGTAGTGGGAGGGAAGGTAGAAGAATGAGGATGACGGATGTCTTATTTCTTTTGTACTAGGGGGAAACTATGGAGATGATCGGCGTGGCAGAGGAGGATATGATCGAGGCGGTTACCGGGGCCGAGGCGGGGACCGCGGGGGCTTCCGAGGGGGCCGGGGTGGTGGGGACAGAGGCGGTTTTGGCCCTGGCAAGATGGACTCCAGGTGAGTAAGTCAAAACAAAAGTTTAGAAAATTGGTCAGAGGTCATGAGGAGCTATGGCTTTGAGTGGTTCCTGGGAAGGACAGCTTAACTGGTTATGTGTTGGGAAGAGAGGGGAGGAAGAACTAGGATCCCCATTCTTAAGGCTGTTTTGCTTAAAAGAATCCTTTTGTTGGGTAGCAGAGACAGGTAGGATATTTGAAGGGTGTGCATATATAGTCTGGTAACTCTGATCTAACTGATAACTTCTTCTTTCAGGGGTGAGCACAGACAGGATCGCAGGGAGAGGCCATATTAACCTGGCTCCCGAAGTTCTGGAACAGCTCTTCCTGTACCCAGTGTTACCCTTGTTATTTTGTAAACTTTCAATTCAGGATTGCCCGTGGATTTTTTTTTTGTGTGTGTGTGTTTGTGTGTATGTGTGTGTGTGTCAGACTACCATAATTGTAACCATATCTCTGGTTCCCATTAAAAAAACCATCATTTTAGTTAAATTCTAGTCCCCCCAGTTTACTTTCTGAAGGATGGGTTCATGTTAGGAATATGGAGCAATATTCAAGAATTGTAATAATTTGTTTCTACCTGGCAGCAAGTAGGATGAAATACCTTTTTTTTTTGTTTGTTTTTCTTTTTTGTTTGTTTTTGTTTTCTTGAGACAGGGTTTCTCAGTGTAATAGCCCTGGCTGTCCTGGACTTGCTTTGTAGACCAGGCTGGCCTCGAACTTGAACACACAGAGATCCGCCTGCCTCTGCCTCCCAAGTGCTGGGATTAAAGGCGTGCGCCACTACGCCCAGCTTTTTTTTTTTTTTTTTTTTTTTTTCGAGATAAGATTTCTCTGTGTAACAGCTCTGGCTATCTTGGCCTTTATAGACAAAGCTGCCCTCAAAGAGATCAAACCCACCGCCTGCCTCTGCTTCCCAATTGCCGGGACTAAAGGCGTGCACTACCACCACCTGGCTGGGTAAAGTAATCTTGATCCAGGAGAGAAAAGACAAGGTGGTATTGAGTGGTTTCTAGGAAAGTGGTAAATGATAGGTATCTATTTTTTCAGTAAAAGGACCACTCACACAGTGGATCACTTTAAAGTTTTGCCTAAACCCAGATGTGTGTAGGTGATTGTAATTTGAAATTTGATGCTTTGAATTCAGTCCTGTATCAGCTAGGATTATAGAATTACAATAAATTGTATAGCCCTGGCTTTAGAGCTCTGCCTCTTGGATGTTAAGGATTAAAGGCATGTTTACAGTTCCTTTTAAAGAAAGGGAAAAGGTGGAATCAGTTAAGACATTGTAAGCTCCCAACCTTTTCACTTGTTACGTTTAATAACTTGTCCATATTTGGCAACTATTTGTTGAATACTCATATTAGCATGTATAACTGAAAACTAGGCATGATGGGTACATTGGTAATCCCAGCACTGGGGAGGCGGGATTTCCAGCTTGATTGAGGTAGTAATACCTTGTCCTAAAGCTGACAGACCAAAATCAGTTGGGTATAAGTTAGGAGTTTTTGTAATCCTGGTACAGGGTCAGCATGGACTGCAAGCAAAAGAAAACTCCCCCATAACAGCCAAACAGGTCAGCATAAAATTACCGTGTCCATAGGCAAGCATATCTCAGAATGTAGCATGACACGAAACAGTAAACTGAAACACATCTTTATTGTTTTTGTAGCCCTGGTTTGTCCTGGAATTTGTTCTGTAGAACAGGCTGTCCAGCTCTTGAGTATCCCCACCTCTGCCTCTTTAGTGCTGGAATTAGAGGTGTGCACCAGCAATACCTGGGTGTAACGTGCTTTAAAAAATAACTTCTCACTGAAGGATTAAAGATGAGGTGTATGTCTGCTGGGTGTGGTGGTGCATGCCTTTAATCCCAGCACTCTGGAGGCAAAGGCAGGCAGATGTCTTGAGTTTGAGGCCAGCCTGGTCTGGAGTAAGTCCAGGACAGCCAGGGCTTATACAGAGTAACCCTGCCATGACGGGGGGGACAACCAAAAAGCAAAAAAGTGTCTTCACGCCCAAACAATTACATGGTTCTTGACCATGAACTTTGTATTTATAGGTGACAGTGTCAAGTCACAGTTAAAGCTGGTTAGGGCAACTGGGCATGGTGTGCACACATTCAATCCCAGCACTCAGGAGGAAGAAGCAGGCAGATCTCTTGAGTTCAAAGCCAGCCTGGTATACAGAGTGAGTCCAGGATAGCCAGATACACAGAGAAACTTTGTCTCAGAAAAAGAAAACCAAAAACCTGTGCTAAGGCCACAGTGGATTTTGTGTTTTGGTTGTACTAATTACTAGCCCACATCTGCAGTAGTATTAGACTAGAATTGCTTTATTGGTTTGTACCTCCACTGAAGTTTTTGATGGTCTTGCTATTTAATTTAGCAAGGGGTCTGGTAGCCCAGACTATTCTTTTTTTCTTTTTCTTTTTTTTTGGTTTTTCGAGACAGTTTCTCTGTGTAGCCCTGGCTGTCCTGAACTCGCTTTGTAGACCAGGCTGGCCTCGAACTCACAGAGATCCGCCTGCCTCTGCCTCCCAAGTGCTGGGATTAAAGGTGTGCGCCACTACGCCCGGCCTGACTATTCTTAAAATGTATGAATCTGAGCTGGGTGGTAGTGGCGTGTGCCTTTTAATTCTAGCACTCAGAAGGCTAGTGTATCTCTTGAGTTTGAGGATAGCCTGGTCTACAGAGCTAGTTCCAGGACAGCCAGGTCAACACGGAAACCTTATCTCAAAAAACAAGGTGAATCCTGCTGTAGTTCCCCCAATGCTAGGATTGCATGCAGGCACCATGTCTGATTAAGTTTGCATAGAAGACCCAAAGCATACTTTTGTGTTAAGGTGTGTAGTTGGGAAGTGCTTTTTTGCTGGAGATTGAATGCTCCTGAGATACCACCGTAAGTCTTAATTGAAGTTTATGCTGAAGTGTAATGCCCTCCCTCCTCCTTCCTCCCCCATTTTTTTGTGTATCCCTGGCTGTCTTGGAACTTGCTGTGAAGATCAGGCTGGCATGAACTGTAATTTTTAGAGGAGTTACTTCATAGTGACAGGAAAGCATGTTTTGTTAAGGATTTACCTGTTTGCCGTGAAGGAGTAGGCATGCTTTAAGGTTTAATGTTCTCCCACAGTGCTTAAATTTGTTAAATTTGGTACATCCTCATGTCTAGAGAATTTTGTTCGATTTCCTAGATAATGTTTTTCTGTGTAACAGTACAGGCTGTCCTGGAACTTGCTTTGTTCAGCCATTCTGGCCTGGAACTCATAGATCTGCCTGGCTCTGCTTCTGAAGTGCTGAGATTAAAGGTGTGCACTACCATGCCTGGCTGAGAAGTAGTTTAAGTTAAAAGTTACTCATTTAAGAAGTAGTCATGTAGCCGGGCGGTGGTGGCGCACGCCTTTAATCCCAGCACTTGGGAGGCAGAGGCAGGCGGATCTTTGCGAGTTCAAGGCCAGCCTGGTCTACAAAGTGAGTCCAGGACAGCCAGAGCTGTTAAACAGAGAAACCCTGTCTCGAAACAAAAAAAAAGTTATGTTCCTGAGTCTGATTTGATATGCTGTTCATTTTATGGTGTTATTTGGTTTGAGAAGCCTAGTGAATGTTAAACTGCTTTACCTTAATAGGGTGCTAATATATTAGATTGCTTTTCCCTAATATATACAGCTAGAAGGAATGAAGACTAAAGCTCTTTTTGTTTCTAATTTAAAAAAATCCATTTATGTGTATATGTATTGTCTGCATGTGTTAGGTGTGGCTCTAGAAGAGAGTGAGGGCTGGGTGTGGTGGCTCATGCCTTTAAGCACTCCAGAGGCAGGGCAGGTTTGGGGGGCGGGGGCAGTCTGGTCTCACAGCCAGAGCTTGTTACACAAAATAACCCTGTCTCTGAAGACTGTGGGATTCCCTTGGATGTAGTTGTTATAGGCAATTGTTAGCCATGTTGGGGGTCCTCTGCAAGACCAGTATGTGCCTTTTGTTTTTGTTTTTGAGATGGTTTCTATATAGCACTGACTGTCCTGGAACAGGCCATAATGTGCCGTTGACCTTGGAGCCATCTCTGTAGCCCTGATACTGACTTTTTTCCCCCAGACAGTGACAGAGCCCTGGCTGTCCAGGCTGGCCTCAAACTCACAGGAATCTGCTTGCCTCTGCTACCACTATAGTACTGGGACTAAAGGTGTGCGCCACCACGCCCAGCTGATACTGAAGTGTTTTATTACCAGGTAACTAGTGCCCAATGTTTGGTAGTGGTTAGGTCCAGTATCGTATGTGGTCAAATGAGGAAGTAAGGGATGATTGGTTCTGATGCCAGGTCATTGGTGACAAAATTGTGACACCCAGTGATTTCATTTTTAAACCTCTGTCTTCCTGCTCTCAGCTTCATTCTTATAATAATCAGGCAAATGATAGCTTTCAATGTGTTTCTTTGTTTTTGTTTTTTTTTTTTTTTTTAATGAATTATTTCTATTTCAAGTGCTCCCTGGAACAGGAGTTACAGTTGTGAGCTGCCATGTGGGTACTGGCAGTTGAACTCCAGTTTTTTTGGAACAGCAGACAGTGCTCCTAATCACTGAGCCATTGCCAACCCCCTCATGTGTTTTTAAGGTTTTTCAAGACGGTTTCTCTCTCTATCCTTGACTGTCTTGGACTCACTTTGTAGACCAGGCTGGCTCACAGAGATCTGCCTGTCTCTGCCTCCTGAGTGCAGGGATTAAAGGTGTGTGCCACCATGCCCTGCAGCTCATGTGTTTCTTAACTGATAAGTATCAGAGTTCTTTGAATTTTTTTCCTTCAGTTCTATGGATGGAACCTAGGGAATCTTTGCTAAACAAGAGTTCCCAGTGTCTGCACCTTGATTTATTTTGGACAAGGACTCATTAGTTGTACAGGCTGGCATTGGAGTCACTGCTCAGAGTGACCCTGAATTTGTGATTTTTCTGCCTGCCTTAGCTTTTTTGAGTTTTGGGATTGCAAGTCTGCCAAGTTTTATACATTTTAGATATTACTGAATTATTGGAAACAGTTTGTCTTTTTGTTGTAGGTGCTTGTAATTGAACCCAGACCTTGGAGTGCTATGTGCATATGCATATCTTATTTTTTTTCCTCTTTTATAATGGGATGTGATTTATGCACACTTCTAAACAATCCTCAAAGCCAATCTGGTTTACATAGTTCTAGGCCAGCTAGGCCTATGTAGTGAGGCACTTGTATATGTATGTATGTATCTACTTACCTACTTTGTATGCTGTGGATGTGTGCAGGTTGTTTGTGGAGATGCAGGAGACATTTGTGTGTTGGTTATCTCAGTTGACCTTGTGGGTTCTAGGAGTTAAAATTGGGCATCAGGTTTGATAGCAAGAAAACCTTTACCTGGGTCACTCATCTCTTGTTAAAGACATACAGGCTCACATACCCCCCACGTTTTCTCAAGACATATTTGTAAGAACATGTTCCTTGATAAACAGCTATGCTCATATTAGCCCCCCATGCAAACTGGCATATGCATGTCAACTGTGGAGTACATTAGTTTGCATACATATAGATGCCATGAACTCTTGCATGTAACTAAATACAATTTCAACATTGCCCAGATTGGTCTTAAACATCCTAAGCTGGGACTGGAGAGATGGCTCAGAGGTTAAGAGCACTGGCTGTTCTTCCAGCAACCACATGGTGGTTCACAACCATCTATAATGAGATCTGGTGCCCTCTTCTGGCCTGCAGCATGCATACTTAAATTCAGAACATTGTATACATAATAAAAGTAAATCTTAACAAAAAATCCTTCCAGGCTCAAAGCAACTATTTAGCAGTTTATGTTGGAGTAGTAGGTGATGTTGCAAATTAGGGATAACTTGGGGGTTCTTTGGTGGGGAAAGGTCCATCTGTTTGCCTCCAGTTCCTGGTTGGCCATCTCAGTGTCTCCTTTTATATGCAGGTTCTGTGTTTCAGCATGTTTATTAGTGGGTAGATTTGCCAAGAGTTTCAGGGTCTAGGAAGTGAGGGTTGGTACACTAATTCTACACTGACCTGTTCACATCTTTAAAACAAGTCCAGGTCCTTGTGGCTCAATTGGTTTGTTTGAATTTAGTTTTTTTTTTTTTTTTTTTTAAATAAGGTTTTTCGTGATAGGGTTTCTCTGTAAAGCCCAGGCTGTCCTGGAACTTACTCTTGTAGACCAGGCTGGCTTTGAACTCAGATTTTCTACCTCCCTAGTGCTGGGATTAAAGGTGTGTACCACCATGTCTGGCAATTACAGGCAGCTGTGAACTACCATGTGGGTGCTGGTATTTGAACCCAGGTACTTTGGAAGATCAGCCAGTACTCTTAACCACTGAGCCATCTCTAGTCCCGAATCACCCATCTTAAAATTGTGTTTTCAGTGATTTTTAAAAAAGTTTTTAAAATGTGTATGAGGGTTTTGCCTGCATGAGTATATGTGCACTATATACGCTCCTGGTTATACATAGTGGTCAGAAGAAGGAAACATCTCTAGACATGGAGTTACAGATGGTTGTGAGTCACTGTGTGGGTGCTCAGAAATGAACCCAGGTCCTCTGGAAGAACAGCAAGTGCTCTTAACTGTTGAGCCATCTCTCCAGCACTTTTTCCAGACAGTAGCCTCAGTCCAGGCTGGTCTTGAACTTGTTAATTTCTTAGAATGACCTGGAACTCCAGTGATTAGAGTTCTTGAAGACACTGGGTTCTGCCCAGAGCTGCGAACAGGATAAGGCTTTGACGACACTTGCTGGGAGTAGTGGTTCATGCCTGTAATCACAGCATGTGTCTCAAAACACTCAAAACTAGCTGGTGTTTTGGTTAACATAGCTTATTGAGTACTGCAAGAAATAGGTATTTGACATTATTTTGTATTCCATTTTCTTTGATATATGCCCAGAAGTAATATTTGTTGAGCTTTGGAGAACGGGGGTGATGGCAGATGCCTATCATGGCATTCAGAAACCAAAGCAGGAAGACCACAAGTTCCAGGCCTTTATTGTGGTGGCATAGAATAATGGCTAAGAGCTTGTTAGCAGATTAGACCTAAGCATGTTTTTGGTGTTCACAATTGGGAGATAATTGAATCTACAGTTAGAATTAGTCTGGAATAAGAGGGATCTGGTAAACCTGCCATGGTGGTCCATGCCTTTAATCCCAGCACCTGCAGAGGCAGGCAGATCTCGGGGTTCAAAACCAGCCTGGTCTACAAAGTTCTTCCAGGACAGCCAGGGCTTCACAGAGAAACTCTGGGGTGGGGGAGATTTAGTAGACTTCCATTAATATGTAGTGTACTCATGACTCTTGGTTGTATTCTTTACGTTTTGACTTTTGGTGTCTTGTGTATGCTGGGGAGGAGAAGGGCTCTGGAAACAATCCAGCATGATGGGCTGAACACAAACTTGGACTGTTGGGTTGAGAGTGTTGGTGCTGTACTGAGAAGCCAGATGACATCATTAAAAACTTTTGGAATTGCCCTTTTTCTTTGAGACCGTCTACCATTTAGTTACTGGGATTTCAGTTTTGAAGCTACGTATATAGCCTTGGCTGGCCTGGAACTCTGTGGACCACACTGGTCTCAAACTCTTGCCTCTGTCTCCTAAGTGTTGGTATTAAAGGTAGGTACCACCACGACTGGCCAAGTTATTTTTAATTGTGTATGCATTTCTGAATGCCAGAAGCAGGTGCTTGGAACAAAACTCTAGAAAGGCAAGTATGTTTAACTGATGAACCAATTATCAAGCCCCTTTAACATCTTCCAAAAAGTGGATTAATGTGGTTTGGGATGGGTGGGGACATGAGAATAAGCTTTGAAGGGAATTCTTTCCAGGCAGCATCTTGTCCGTTCACCACCTCCCCAAGAGGTGTCAGTGTTGCCCAACTGGAGAGTCTTTGGGGCAGTGTAGGAACTTTGCTGTCTTCTAGACTGATAGATTTTTACTGTGACGGTCTTAGTTACTCTTCTATTGCTGTGATAAAACAGCTTGACCAGTGCAATTTACCACATTTAGTTGTGTTGACAGTTACAGAGGGTTAGAGTTGATGGTGGTAGAGCAAAGGTAGGCTGTCAGGAACAATTTGAAGGCTCACATCTCAAGACTGCCAACAGGAGGCCCAAGCCTAGTTTGGGTGGCTTTTATTTCTTGTTCAAAGATTTAAGCTTGAAGATTTGATAGGAAGACTTACTGTTTTGAAGTTGGACATGGCACCACTCACTGTCCCAGCACTTAGCTGGGAGGCATGAAAGAATCACAAGTGTGATACAGTGAGTCCTCAAAAACTTCTGCCTGACATGGTGGGACATATTTTTAATCTCAGCACTTAGGCAGAGGTAGGCAGGTCTCTGAGTTGGAGGCCAGGCTGGTCCGCACAGTGAGATCCTGTTTCAAGAAAACCAACTCTTCACCATTATTTAAAAAATTCAGTTTTTTGTTTTGTTTTTGAGACAGGGTTTCTCTGTGTAGCCCTGACTGTCCTGGACTCACTTTGTAGACCAGGCTGGCCTCAAACTTGCAAAGATCCACCTGCCTCTGCCTCGAAAGCGCTGGGATTAAAGGCGTGCGCCACCACTGCCCGGCAAAATTCAGTTTTTTTAACTAATTTTTTTTTTTTTTTTTTTGGTTTTTTGAGACAGGGTTTCTCTGAATATCTCTGGCTGTCCTGGACTCGCTTTGTAGACCAGGCTGGCCTCGAACTCACAAAGATCCGCCTGCCTCTGCCTCCCAAGTGCTGGGATTAAAGGCGTGCGCCACCACCGCCCGGCTTTAACTTTAATTTTTGTCAGGAGATTGGAGCATCATTAAGAGTTTAGCATGAACTATGATATTGGAAGTTTTGTGACTCAAAAGTGCTAGTTGAGACTGCTGGTGAGAAGTATGGAAACTGAGTTTTGTCATTTTATACAGTTCCTACAAAAACTGTTGTGGGTCTTGGCAGGACTGTTTGATCTGATCAGTGGTCATCTAATTCTTGTTTTTATTTTTTATTTATTTTTAAAGATTTATTATGCATACAGTGTTCTGTCTGCAGGTATATCTGCAGGCCAGAAGAGGGCACCAGATTTCATTATGGATAGTTGTGAGCCACCATGTGGTTGCTGGGAATTGAACTCATGACCTCTGGAAGAGCAGCCAGTGGTCTTAACCACTGAGCCATCTCTCCAGCCCTCTTTTGTTTTTTTAATACAGGGTTTTCTCTCTGTAGCAGAGCCCTAGCTGTCCTCAAACTCACAAAGATCTGCCTGCCTCTGCCTCCTGAGTGCTGGGGTTAAAGGAGAGCGCCACCACACCCAGTTGGCCTTATCCTTTTTTAAGTAATTAAGAATGTATTGTGAGCCGGGCGGTGGTGGCGCACGCCTTTAATCCCAGCACTTGGGAGGCAGAGGCAGGCGGATCTTTGTGAGTTCGAGGCCAGCCTGGTCTACAAAGCGAGTCCAGGACAGCCAGAGATATTCAGAGAAACCCTGTCTCGAAAACCCAAAAAAAAAAAAAAAAAAAAAAAAAGTATTGTGGCCGGGCGGTGGTGGCGCATGCCTTTAATCCCAGCACTTGGGAGGCAGAGGCAGGCAGATCTTTGCGAGTTCGAGGCCAGCCTGGTCTACAAAGCAAGTCCAGGACAGCCAGAGCTGTTAAACAGAGAAACCCTGTCTCGAAAAACCAAAAAAAAAAAAAAAAAATGTATTGTGTATGAGAACACAGGTGCATGTCTGAATATAGAGGACAAACTTGTTCAGGGAGTCTGTTCTTTCTGCTGTGCTGCATACTAGCTAGTTGGACTGTGAGCTTCAGAGGCATTCTGTCTCTGTCTTACCTGTACTTCAGGTCTCTGCAGTGCTGGTATTAACCTGTCCCATCATTGGGGGGTGGGGGCACCTGGCAACAGGTTCAGGCATGGTAGGCAACACAGTTGAGTCTCATCTCTAGCCCAGTAGTTTACTGTTTTTAAAGATTTATTTAGGCCAGGCATGTTGCACACCTTTAATCCCAGCACTTGGGAGGCAGAAGCAGGCAGATCTCTTGTGAGTTCAAGGCCAGCCTGGTCTACCGAGTGAGTCCAAGCGCTGGGATTGAGTTTCTTATTTTTGAGTCAGGGTCTTACTATCCCCATATCCCTGACTCTCTTAGGCAGGGCTGGGCTCCCCAAGGCCTGGGACATCATGCCTAGCAAGTACATGTGAAATTTACAAAAAAAGGGATTGGGGATTAAAGAAAAGCATTTGTCATTGATAGGTCCAGTCTATTAGAAAGGCACTTTGTGAAAATATATTATGGCAATGGTTTACTTTGTCACTGGGAAGTAAGTGTTCTCTGAGCCAGTAGGTGTGCCTTTGAGCATGCTGGGGCAAGTGCCCTTCAAGACTTCCCAGAGTTGTGATCCAAGTGTGTAGTGCCAGGTGTGGGCAAACAGTGGGATGGGGGTGTATGTGGAAGAGTGAGTGAGAGAAGGTGGAGTTGGGTGGACTTAAGGAGCAGGCTGGAAGTTCAGATATTTGTTCTATGACCAGTTTGGTTATTTGGGCCTTTTGAGGTAGACAAGAAGCAAGGAGGACCAATTAGGGGTCTGTTAGAGCTGAGAGACTTAGACCAAGTCTGGTGGTAGAATGAGTGAAATAGGTAGGTGTTTGGTATTCTAGGCCTGCTGGTACCTTTGTCTCTGTTAAAATAGTATAATTATGGAAAAAGTAGAATACATAGAATCTTAAGTGGGCAGGGTATGGTGGTGCATACCTTTAATCTCAGGAGCCAGAGGTAGCCAGGAGTTCAAAGCCAGCCTGGTCTAGACAGGACTACACAATAAAATGCTGTCTCCAGCTCTGCTCTCCCCACCCCCCCAAAAAAACCCCAGTCTTACATTGACTATTTAGTTTCTTTGACAGAGCTGCCCCTCTCAATTCCAAGCCTTGTTCATTGTTTTTTGGTTTTTAGAGATGGTTTTTTTGTGAACCCTTGGCTGTCCTGGAACTTCCCAGTCCTGAGACCAGGGTGGTCTCAGCCTCACAGAGATCTCTGCCTCCTGAGTGCTGGGATTAAAGGTGTGTGCCACCATTGCCTGGCTCCCATCCCCTGTATCATTTTTAACTTGACCCGGATAGGTATGTTAGTGTTCTCAAGGATAGTCTCTTGGGATAGTGTGGGAAAAGCTCCTAACAGGACCAGGGACCAGGAGCCATGTGAGAAGTCATTTTCACTAGAACAGTGAAACAAGATCTTGAGTCTAGAATTGTGGTGTTGGGGATTGAACCCAGGGGTTTGTGCATGGTAGGTAGGTACATGGTCTACCAGTGAGCCTTACCACTTAGAGCCCATTGTAGCCTTAGAAATATAGCTTAGCACAAGCATCCAAGAAAGTCAAAGAACAAGTACAATTTTTTTTTTCAAAATTTGTGTATACAAAGTCAGGAGCTAGATGTGTAGGGGGTGTGTACCTGGAGGAGATTCAGTTCTCCAGGTCGGCCACCAAGTAGGGCTGTGTTTCCCTCAGTGCCTTGAAGAGCAAGTCCTTGCAGGCCAGGTTCCAGGCTGGAGAGAAGCTGAAGAGCTTCCTCATCTTGTTTGGATTGGTGGTCTCTGCACGAACTGCCTGGTACTGCTCTTCAGTCAGCACTCTGCCATAGAGAGCATCCAGCACCCCATCAATATCTGTGACCCTGGCAATGAGGGCTTGCCTGTGCTGGTCCACAAAATGTGCTGAGGGCAGAAGTGAACAGTAGTGAACACTGCTTCAAGATTTACTGAATGTAGTTTTATGGCAGGGGAGGGGAGGTCACCCACTATGACTACATAGGCAAACTACACCCATGGAAATGTGGGTAGTAGGTAGGCAGTAGTAGTCCAGACTGGCCCCCAACCCTGGGACAGTAGATAGCTGTGCAAGGGTGTGGTAGGGTGGGGAGGCCTCACCTGTTACGGCTGCCCTGTCTGCAGCTGCCATGGCTCCAAACTCTGTAAGGAAATGTCAGGTGGTTCTTTTTCCTTATCAACAATCCGAGGTTGGCTCTCCCTCTACCCAGGGTGCTAAGTTCAAGGTTACAAAGGGAAGATTTTTTTTTTCTTTTTTTTTTTTTTTTGGTAAGGTAGGAGGAACAGAAAGTTAAGAGCCAAATCGGCAGGCCTCTGGTGGGGTGCAGGAAGTTGAGGGTAAATGAACGGGATAGACACTCACCTATAACCTTTTGCAGCTCCTCAGCCAGCTCCTGCATGCCCATGTCTCGAAGCACAGACATTGTGAGCTCCGTGGCATAAGCCTCCAGATAGAAGCTGACAAGCTTGTCAGTGACGTCTATGGCGTCCATTTGCAGCAGGGGCCCCCGTGGCATGCGTCCATAGCCCTCGCGCAGTGGCACTGACAGCAGCTTCATCTTGAACTTTTTGAGCTCATCTGCTGTCAAATTTTCAAGTGCGTCCAGGATGGCATCCCGCGCCCTCCCCATGGCTCTGGGGTTCGCAGCCGCGGTAGTCTACTCTTGCTGCTGCCCGCCTGTTTCCAGTCCAGCCGGCCAAGACCAGGAAGTCAGCTGCTTAGGCCTATGGGCGGGCCTCGACTCCTCCCTCCCTCTTTCATTTGCAGCTCCCGCTCTTTCCCCAGCAAGCTAGTTTTGGTTCCGCCCCTAAGATGTTCAGACTTGGGTTTTTGGACAGGCATCAAAAGGAGATGGTGGAGGCGGGTGGGAATGGAGGGTGGAACTAAGTTGCTGTTCTCTGGTAGATGGGGAGATGCTAAGAGGCTCAGAAGTGCTTCCTGTTCAGCACCAGCTTGTAAACCAGCTGGTGCTGAACAGGAACATCTTCCTGCTTATTCCTAGTTTGCCAGAACATAGAAGCTTAGACTCTTGGAAATCTGGAAACCCCAAATCTTGTTTCCCCAGATCTTAAGGATCCACATGCCATAGGATATTAGAATTGTAACAGAACACTAAGCCCTCTAAATTCCACAGACTTGGATGAAATGAAGTGTAAAAGAGCCTGTGACTACTTTAGCCTTTATTGAATATTCACTCTTCACATCTGCTAGAGGAGGGGGACCTGGGGTCATGATGGATTGAGTTGGAATCTTACCAAAATGCCCTAGTAGTTAAATATCTTTTGGTGCTATGACAACAGCCATTAGATAAGAAAACACTGAAATGTAAGGAGCCCTAAGTGGACAGCTAGCTACCCCATACTACTGGGGCTGGTTGGATAACCTTGGAGTGTGCTGTGTACCCAGAATTCCTAACCTGCTTTAAACATGACTGGGAAGGTTCTATCCCATTTTTTATCTATCCAGTCTTGTTTTATACCATACTACCCTTCAAGTTTACCAGTTTACCCTTCAAGCTTCAGCCATACTCGCCTCAGTTTCAGTTGCCATTTCAAGCCTTTGCGCATTCTCTGTAAGCCTTGACATCTCTCCACTCTGACAAATGCTTGAGTCTTCAGGCCTCAGGCTAAATGTCACTTCCTTTGAGAAGACCAGGTCTAAGAGTCCTTCCCCATCCACCCATCTAGATTATACTAGTCACTGCTAGTTAACAGCTACTTATTTGTAGCTCTTGTGATTTTTTTTTTTTTTTGGGGGGGGAGGTTGTTACAATGCTGGGGTTGTGCCCAGAGCACTCTACCTAATCACAATGATTTATCTGTTTTAGATAAGGTCTTGCTGTGTAACCTAGAACTCCTGAGCCTTTTTCTCAGTCTCCTGACTGCTGGAATTGGAATAGCAGGTATATTCTACCACATCTGGCTTAAGGTGCCCCTCTTCCTGAGACAGAATGCCATTATGTAGCCCTGGCTGTCCTGGAACTCTGCAGACTAGGCTGGCTTTGAACTCGTCTTTGTCTCCTGTGTGCTTGGATCAAGGCGTGTGCCATCAGGACTGGCAGGGTTCTTCCTCTTAACATTATTGTGCTTAATTAAGTTTGCAGGGTGACAGGGTGTCTTCATCCTTGCAGCAGCAATTGTGAGACTGCCATTGTTCCTTGGCTCATGGCTTATTATGGTTCCTCATTGGTCCTTCCAGAATTTCAGCTCATTATGCCAAAAGGATTTATCTTCCTAACCTACACAAATGATCCTGCCCCTCTCCTATTCCTGTGATTCCCCAGACTCTTCAGCATCAAATGCAAGCTCCTTGGCTTGACCTTTGAAAGCCCTCATTAACTTTTTAAGCAGTTTTTCTACCTTGCTGGCTTTTGGATTATAATATAGAGCTTACTTTGCTTGGGTTCTCTTCTGTTCTACTTGCTGAGCCTGTCTTTTGATACCAGAAGTCACCTTTTTGTGCTGGAGAGATGGCTTAGTGGTTAAGAGCATAACACCGTGCAATTCCTCGTTAGTATAGTGGTAAGAGCATAACACCTCACACACACACACACACACACACACACACACACACACACACGCAGGCAAAATACCAATGCACATAAAATAATAAATCATTAAAAATGTCACTGTTGGGCTGGAGAGATGGCTCAGTGGTTAAGAGCACTGGCTGTTCTTCCAAAGGACCCAGGTTCAAATCCCAGCACCCACATGGCAGTTTGAAACTGTAATGGCTGGGCTTGGTGCATGCCTTTAATCCCAGTACTCAGGAAGCAGAGGCAGGCGGAGCTCTGAGTTCAAGGCCAGCCTGGCCTACAGAGTGAGTTCCAGGATAGACAGGACTACACAGAGAAACCTGTCTTGGAAAAAAAAAGTCACTGTTTCTAAGTAATGTCAACTCTTCTTTAGGCTGTGAGCTTCTATAAATGTCACATCTATGCTTTTCAACAGTAAAAGAGTAGTCCATGTACACAAGGGAAGATGGAAACAGGTGGAATGGTCAGGAGTCCTCTGGATAGGGTCTGATAGCTCATCAGTCTAGCTTCTGTCTTAAATAAAAAACTGGTTGAACCTAGAGTCTCATGTATTTGTTTAATTTCTGTTCTCATCCTGCCCATCCCTGCTATATTTTCCTCTCTGTGGACAAAATGGATTTTCCTTAGTTTCTCCCCAGGATGTCCCTCCATGTCTCTACCATAGTTTTTATAATATGAGGGATCTGTTTACTTTTCTAAAGTCTGAGACCCTCTTGAGAGCAGAAACCAGATCTGGTTCCTCTCTGGCCAATACCCAGTATAAGGCCTGGCACCGACTTAGCCTTGAGAAGCCTTTATAGAATGACAAAAGAGTCCTGATCCTAGAGTTATAGAAATATACATGTATACATTTAAAATTTTATTATGCATGGTTATGTATGGTTGTGTTTTGGTGTGTATAGAGATCAGCGACTAGTGTTTGGGAGTTCGTGCTTTCCCTCCATCCTTGGATTCCAGAGATTGAACTGGAGTTTTAGGCTTGTGTGCTAACCCACATTATTTTTGTTTTTTGTTTTTTTTGTTTTTTTTTTTTTGGTTTTTCGAGACAGGGTTTCTCTGTATAACAGCTCTGGCTGTCCTAGACTCACTTTGTAGACCAGGCTGGCCTCGAACTCACAGAGATCCGCCTACCTCTGCCTCCCAAGTGCTGGGATTAAAGGCGTGCGCCACCAACGCCCGGCCCATTATTTTGGTTTTATGAAATAGGGTCTCAAGATGACTTTGAGCTCCTGATCCTTCTGCCCTCCCAAGTGCTAGTATTCCAGTTGTGTTCTACTACACTCTGCTGTATGACTTCTGGCTACATATATTGAGCCTTTATTTGGGCTGAATGTCCTTTTTTTTTCACTTTAAATCATTTGTTTATTACTTTGTTATGTCTCCATTGCCACCCCATTCCTCCACCCTTCCCAGTCTCTCCCTCCCACCCTCTATCTCCTCTCCCACCCTTCCCATGCCTCCTGTGTGGGGTGTCTCCATGTATCAGCCCCCTTCAGTTCCTTAGTCACATGAGAGCTTCCTCTTGCACAGGAGGCATAGATTGAATGCCTTTTACTTTTAATTGAAACTTGAGTGTGTGTGTGTGTTGCCTCTGAGGAACAACGGGATCCTTACACTGTTCTGGTTATGAGAGGGGATTGAGTTGGGCCAGATGATATCTGAGCAGTTACACAACTCATACATATATTCAGACTCAGACATGGAGATGTGTTGGAGAAAAGTCTTGTGCATGGTTTTCAGATGCTGATATTAGTGCCCTGAGATCTGGTTACTGCCCTACCTGAGACATTCTCTAATTAGCTTTAATAAAAAGGCTGACAGCTTATAGTTGGGCAAACAGGGAAGAGGAAGGTAGGACCTCCTGGGAGAGAGAAAGGAACGCTGGGAAGAAGAAAGAGGAAAGTCCTTTTACCAGGAGACAGATGTGACTGTGGGCTTGGAAGGTACAGCTAGCCACATGGCTGGTTGGGACTAGGTGGCCGGGTTAACTTTGGTGAGCTAGTTGAGAGTCTGCCCAGCTATGGCCTAAGCATTGAAATATTAGAAGGTCTTGATGTATTTATTTTATGGGCATAAGGGCCACCCAAGGTCTCAGGCCTTTTCACCTGGAGACATAAGCTGCTGGTCATCTACAACAGAGATGATTAATTGGGATGTTCATCTGACACAGATTTCAGGAACTGTTAGTATTTGATAAGATGTCACAGTGAGGCAAGAGATGTGTGTAATGGGAGTTCTTAGTAAGGCTTTTGGAATTCAGATCTGCCTGGCACATGGGAGCATATGGTCCTGGGCATTAGAAGGAAAGCCCAGGAAACTGAAAAAGGGCTTCTCAATGCAGCCACACTTTGAAAGACTCTAGCTGAAGATTGCAGTCAAAGTGGGCAGAGCCCAGATTGAAATGAGGCAACGTGTAGCTTTGTTTTGGAGGCATAGAGACTGTGGCTCCATGAGAGATGTGGGCGGTGCCCTGTGGAAGTTATAGCAAGAGAGCCTTCGAGCTGTGAGTTACCAAGAGAACTATGTCCTATTTAAGCCGGAGAGGAGAGGGGAGAGAAACACATGACCACATGAGAGGTGACAAGGTGTGAAGTGAAGTATGCTATCCACCAGCCCTTAGGCCTCACCAGCCCCAGGTGGTAAAAATCAGCAGTCAGAAGCCTCAGCACATAAACTGAGGAAACAGGAGGAGGAGTCAGAGATTCTTTTAAATGCAAATTTTTATTATACTATATTTATTAATACCTTATAAACACCTATAAAACATCTATATCCTTTAACCTATAATTATATATAACTATATATATATAAAACTATATAATTCCTATAACCTAATTCCTGTAAACACATAATACCTAAGAACATCTAAACAACCCTATTTTAACCCTCTGGAAAGGACATTAAGATACACTAGTTCAGGTCTGTGTGAGCAACTTGACTATCTGCTGGCTGTCATGGTAATCTTTGGCTTAGCTCAGCTTCCTCCAGGTCTAGCGTTGCTGCTGTCCACCAACATGCGGCCAACTTCAGGCCGGCTTTCGTCATACACGGTGGAGATGCTATGCCACATGCAGCCTAGTCTGTCCACTTCAGGCCGCCGTTTAAATGAGCTGAGTCCCCTCAGGATAGCTGCTACACTGTCTGGTTAAGTCTTTAGCTTCGCAGCCCTGCCTTGACTTCAAGCCCTATAGCAGATCCCTGGCTTCCTCAACAGGACTCTAGCTCTACAGTCTCCTCAGAGCTGCAACCTCTATCTCTGTGGTCACCACCATTACTGTCTATGGTCTCTTCAGCCTGAGCAAGCCTTGTGCTTGATTCACTAGCATACCCTAGACCACTCTACTTCTGCTGCTGTATGTAGTCCTTGCAGCTTTTCTTGGCCTTCCTGGTTTGACTTATGACCAGAGCTCCTTTCCAAGGCTTTTATTCACCTGCTTCTTATTGCCTCAGGGTTCATGTATATTAGCATGGCTGCAGGGCAGATAGCATACATCTATGGCTTCCCACTCTCCCATTTGTGCTCCTGTCTTCTCTGTGGGGGTGGGGGGGGGATCATGTGGAGCTCTCTGGCTTATATAAGGCGTGGCTTCAGGGTCTTTTGAGGTCTTGCCCTTTCTCGAATTATTTGTTGGCTCCTATGACCTCTGGGTTTCTGATAGTTCCTGAGCCTTCTGTAGCTTTGCAGCCATGCTCCTTCACCAGGCACCTTCTCCACAGGCCTCAGTCCAATCTGGGCTCCAACCCATTTTGGTCCTGCTCAACGACTTTTGAAGAGAGGACAGTTTCGGCTGACTGAAACCAGCCCCAAGCTGAGTGGTCGAAGCAGGCTGGCCACATGAGCTAGTGGGCAATGCTAAGCCCTGACCCTGAAGAGAAAAACCTCAAACCTAAGCTGAATTGAGGCAGAGGCTGCCATAATAATGCTAGAGCCAGACTGCTGATTGCTGTTTCAGGTCTGCTTGCAGATAGAAGGCTCACGACTTTGCCCTCAAGGACCCATGGCCTGGAATCCTTTCAAAAGGGTTAGTAGGGTAGGGTTGTTTAAGTGTTGTTAGGTATTAGGTGTTTATAGGTGATAGTTTATGTTTATATGTTAATAAATATAGTTTAATAAAATTTTTGGTTACAGATGTGTACTGGAGAAATGTCACCTTTGCTGCCACAGAACTAGAAGTATCACCCTGATGGCAGTTTTGGATTGTACTTCAATAGGGACAAGTGATGTCTTACTGGGTGGACTCTACAGATTATGAACTCAGAGCAATTGTGGGGAACATGTTTTATTTGAAAAGGATGTATGAGGTTCTACTACTTTGTTTATTTTCTGGTTTTCCAAGACAGATTTACTCTGTGTAGCCAGACCAGGCTGGACTCAAACTCAGAGATCTGTCTGCTTCTTTCTCCCCAAATGCTGGGATTAGAGGCCTGTACCACCACCATTCAGAAGTTCTACTGTATTTGCAGCCTCCTTGGATTTCTGTCTTATCATTAGTTTCCATTTTTGAATCCTATTATTTTCTAGACATTGTCATAAGCACTTAGCTCACACAATCTCAATTTCTCCATCAACCTCAAAAGATATTATTATGTATTTTTCCCAACTTACAGTGGGAAACACATTTTCAGAAGTCATGCTGGGAGCTGCACTGCTAGTAAATGGTGAAACACAGATGGGAACCCTATCTACCTGTCATCCCTAGATTCCACCTAGCACCCCCAGGTCCCACTTTTCTGCCCTAAATATTGCCTATTTCTTGGAGTGGTTATGTATATAGGAAGTACATACTTCCTTAGCTTCTCTGGAAATGCCATTAGGAAGGTGGATGTTACAGTAATGTAATGATGAATTAACCTCCCTGTGCTTACAGAGTGCTCTGAATGCTCTAGAACTTACAAAGCATATTCAGAAGATATGGAACATTAGGAAAGCAGGAGCAGAGGGATATCAGTGCCAGCCAGATTTAACTCCTAGACCCTATGTCTCTCTCTGAGTCAAAAAAGTCATATCTCCTCTAGGTCTGGATCCTATGTCAGTTCAGTGGTCTGAGAAAAACAGTCTTGCCCATTGTCCCCAGGGAGGTAGAGGCAAGTCTGCTGATTCCTGGAGACTGCTAGGATAGCTTCTACCTGGGGTGTGTGTGGGGGGGGAGGGTAGATATGTGGATTTTAGATTTCTTGGGAAGTCAAATGCTCCCTTCTCTTTCTAGATGAGGTATTCAGAGAGCTGAGTTTTGACCCCGACAGGAAAGAACCTGTAGTTTTCAGCTCAAGTTTACCCTTGCCCCTACCTGTATGAGAGCCAGAATGGTTGTTGAGGTGAGATGCCTCCTGTGTGTATGATCCCCTAATTCCTAAAATAATTGATTGTTGGAATCATACTGTCTTTTCTGGGATCAGAAAAACTATAGTTTTCTGTTTTTTTAAATTGTTTTATTTTATGAATTTCACAGCATGCACCCTGTTCCCTCTCATTTCCCACCTCCCCTGAGACTTCCCCTCCACCCTTGAAACCTCTTCCAACATTAAAAAAAAAAAAACAAAGCCGGGCAGTGGTGGCGCACGCCTTTAATCCCAGCACTTGGGAGGCAGAGGCAGGCGGATCTTTGCGAGTTCGAGGCCAGCCTGGTCTACAAAGTGAGTCCAGGACAGCCAGGGCTACACAGAGAAACCCTGTCTCGAAAAACCAAAAAAAAAAAAAAAAAACAAAACTCATTGTGGAAGCTATAGTGCATCTCAGTGTGTTCCACAATATTTCCTTCTGTCCACACTTTTTTGCTTGCAAATGTTCATTATAATGATTCCTTGGTCTGATAGAGGATGTGAGTGTGGGAGAGCAAGCCCTGCCTTTTGTCTGCTTTGTTGTGGTATTGGTGAGAGGTCCCCTCCCCTCCCTGCAACCCCCACATCCAGTTCTAATGTGTTATCCAGGTAAGGTACAGTGCCTGCTCTCCTGAGTACTGAAGCAGGTAAGGGACTGGACCAGTACTCCTGGTCTTATGGCCCCATCAGGGCCAGCTCTCGCCACCTGCTACCTGTGGTGAGGGCATCAAAGAGTAGAGGGGATCTCTCCCTCACCAATACTACTGCAAGGCAGACAAAAGGCAAGGCTGGTTTTCCCACACTCACACCCTAGGACTGGCTCACCCACAACCCCCAGATCCAAGACCAGCTGTACTATGCTGTCTAGGCAAGGTGCAGGGCTTGCTCTCTCAAATGCTGCAGCATGTGAGGGGCAGGACAGCTCTCCTGCTCTGGTTACCCCATTGGTGCCAGATCTCTTGTCCACCACTGGTGGTGAGGGCAAAAGGGAGGGGAGGGGACCTCTCACCAATACCACAACAAAGCAGACAAAAGGCAGGGCTTGCTCTCCCACACTCACATCCTTGGGGACTGGCTCACCCACAATCCCCACATTCAGGGCCAGGCAGGATTCTTCTAGTCTCTGGCTTGCTTCCTGTCCTGGGAGCACATCTGGTGCTTGCTTGGTGCTGGGCTGGTGATCGGGCCCCATGGTGTTGAGCTGGTGTTTGTCTCCAGCTTGTTTTTTTCAGGGAATGTTAGGCTACTATTCATTCAGATGTTCATACGTTAGAACAACGAATGTAGAGATAGCTTCTCTCCTCTCTGTTTCCTACTGATGCACATGTGATACAGCAGCCACATGTGCAATGCCTCTAGGGGCAAGCTTTTTTTGGGGGGGGGTTTGATAATAAGATTTCTCTGTGTAGCCCTGGCTGTCCTGGATTTTGCTATGTAGACCATGCTGACCTTGAACTCACAGAGATCATCTTGCCTCTGCCTCTCAAATGCTGTCTGGGATTAAAGGAATGTGTCACTATGCCTGACAATAATGCATATTTTTAATATTTCCAGAATACTGGGCAAATTACTCAACCTCCTCTGTGCCTCTGTTTTCCCTGAGACACAAGCAGGGACAATGCAGTTGGTTTAAGACCTAAATAAGTTAGAACTGTGAAGTGCTTGGAATAGTGTTGGCACATAGAGTCTCTGAGACTTAGTTTTCCAGCCTGTGGGTTGGGGACATTAGTGATCTCACAAAGTTGCAGGGAGGGTTCACTGGAAAAATTAGTGGTAACAATTGTAATAATATCCATATCTAGTATTTGTTGAGCATGTTCTGTGTGCTTGCCAGGTGTTGCTCACACCTGTAATCCTCAGTGGGCACATGCAGAGTATTGAGTTTGAAGCCAGTTAGGCCTACATATACAAAACGAAGCCGGTCTGCACCTAGGTATATCTGCCTCAGATAAGACAACAAATGGGAGAGCCTGTCTCCAAGACAAATAACAACTTGTTGACTCTTCATAATAACCTAATAATATTCATTAGAACATGTAATTCCAATTTTAAATTGATGAGATGTCTAACTGACTTGTGCAAGGTCATACAGCAAGATGGTAGAGGCAGGATTTCAATGTAATAGTGGCACATAGTACTTCCTAAGCTCTTGGATGTTGTCCCTGTTTATTTGGCATGTTATCCTCTGTACTCCTCATGGTAGCCCCATGGCCATGGCCATTTTACTGTTGTGGCTGAAGGTGTTAAAGCCCAGGGAGGTACTGAATCAAATCTAGAATCTTTAGCCTCAACTTGACAATGATGGAAATTCTAGGTGAGTAAAAATTTTGGATGTTAGTTTTTGAACCTAAATGAAACTGCTTGTGGCTTCAGTGACCAGCTCCAAATATATACTCACCCCACACCCTTCCTGTTACAAACATCAGGCCAACTTTAATCTGTACAAAATAACAGCAAAGTAGGTGGAGACTTGGAGGTAATGAAGAGTAGAAGAAATAAAACTTCCCTAGATTTTTCAGTTTCCTGTTAAGAGAACACTAGCTTCAATTGAGTAGGATTACAGCATGTCTAAAATACCAACACTCAAATGACTGAGGCAGGGGAAGGCAAAGAGCCTTCAAAGAGGAGAATAAGAATTTAAAACAGAAACTCTTGACAGAGTGAGATAACAGTTGAGGGAGGATTGAGTAAAGCTAGCTCAAGGTTGAGCAAAATTGGTTGAATCTGAGAAGCCAAATGTGAAAGACTTAGTTTCTGTTTCATTTTTGGAATAGTAACTGACCATGATAGTGTGCCATACACTTTATTGTAAGCCAGATACAAGAGTGGAACAATTTTTGTTTTGTTTTGTTTCTTGAGACAGGGTTTCTCTGTGTATCCTTGGGTGTCCTGGACTCACTTTGTAGACCAGGCTGGGCTTGAACTCACAGAGATCCACCTGCCTCTACCTCCCAAGTGCTGGTATTAAAGGGGTGTACCACCACGCCTGGCTAGCGGAGAACAAAATTTATATTCTAGCAGAAGACACTAAGCTGACAAGTCAAATGTGTTACATGTTAAATGGTGATAACTGTTAGGAAGCAGAGGAGGGAGATCTGGGGGAGATGTGAGGCTGTCAGCTGTGGCTCATCTGTGGTCCTCGTTATTGGCAGGGGGCTGAGGCAGGGTGATGGGTTCAAAACCAGTCTTGGCAATACAAACTGGAATTTCAAAACAGACAAATCAGTCATGGTCACAATCCTAGTACTTGTAATGTGGAGAGAGAGAGGGATCCTAAGTTCCAGGCTAGCCTTGGCCACATATTCAGATTCTAGCATGTGTAAGGCCCTGGTTTTTTTTTTTTTTTTTTGGTTTTTCGAGACAGGGTTTCTTTGTATAACAGCTCTGGCTGTCCTGGACTCACTTTGTAGACCAGGCTGGCCTCGAACTCACAGAGATTTGCCTACCTCTGCCTCCCAAGTGGTGGGATTAAAGGTGTGCACCACCACTGCCGGGCAAGTTTTTAGTGGTACCATAAAAGGGAAAACAAGTTAATTATGTGTAACTATTATCTTGAGGTTAATAGACTTGAACTTGCATTCTCTAAGGAACAACTATGATCTGAGTGACTACAGCAATTACTGGCTCAGTCCATTGAAAGAACTGTCATAGGAATGTATAGGGGTCATTTTGGTTTCAGTGAAATGCCACATAGATTAGGCCTTGTGGTATATGCCTGCAATCTCACCACTAGGAAATTAGAGGCATGGAAGATCAGGAGTTCAAGGCCAGCCTTGGCTACATAGCAAATTTAAGGCCAGCCTAATAATATGAGAGCCGGTTTAAAAATAAAGCAGGAAGCCGGGCGTAGTGGTGCACGCCTTTAATCCCAGCACTCGGGAGGCAGAGGCAGGCGGATCTCTGTGAGTTCGAGGCCAGCTTGGTCTACAAAGCGAGTCCAGGACAGCCAGGGCTACACAGAGAAACCCTGTCTCGAAAAACCAAAAAAAATAAAAATAAAAATAAAAATAAAAAAATAGCCGGGCAGTGGTGGCGCACGCCTTTAATCCCAGCACTTGGGAGGCAGAGGCAGGCGGATCTTTGCGAGTTTGAGGCCAGCCTGGTCTACAAATTGAGTCCAGGACAGCCAGGGCTACACAGAGAAACCCTGTCTCAAAAAAACCAAAATAAATAAATAAATAAAGAAAGAAAGAAAGAAAGAAAGAAAGAAAGAAAGAAAGAAAGAAAGCAGGAAATATCATGTAATTAGTTAGGTCTAATGGCATATACCTATAATCCTAGCAGTCAAGGGGCTGAGATGAAGATTGACTATTCCATGTCAGCCTTTCCTACGTGTTCAGATCTGGACTCAAAAATGAGAACAAAGCAAAACAGAAAAAGAACAGATGAGAAATGGCATCTAGTTGTAAACTGGTTATAAAGGAGCTGTGGAGCTAGCTCAGTGGATAAGCACAATGTTGCTCTTCAGAGGACCAAGCTCAGGTCCCAGCACCCAGCCATCTGTAACTTCTGTTGCAGGGATCTGGTGCCTTCTGACCTCTGTGGGTACCAGGCACACACATGCTGCAACACATATATGCAGGCAAAACACTCATACATATAAAATAAACCTAAAAAGCTTAAAAGTAGTTATACATATCAGATAATTTTGATGAAAGTACATGACTTGTGGGAAACTAGTTTTGTTAGTGTTACCTTTTTTTTTTTTTTTTTTTTTTTTTTTCAAGACAGGGTTTCTCTGTGTAATAGCCCTGGCTGTCCTGGACTCACTTTGTAGACCAGGCTGGCCTTGAACTCACAGAGATCCACCTGCTTCTGCCTCCCGAGTGTGTTAGTGTTACTTTATATTCAGTTTCTCTCTTAACACAGCTAGCACCCAAATAATTGAGACTGGATTACATTACTTGTTTAATAAGCTTCACAGCACAATACTGAGCAGTTTTAATCTGTTCTTAACACTCTATGCTACTCTGACTCCCTCTTTGCCAGAATCCCCGACTTAACTGCAGGTTAGGACTTCCTCTGCTCCAGCGGCTCCTTCCTCATCTTCCTGGACCCTCTCCTGGCCTCAGTCCCCTCCTCTCACTCCTCCTCCCCTGAAGGGCAGGAAGTCCAGCCCTATTCTCTCACCTGCTCAGCGATTGGTTGTAAGCTGCTTTATTGGCACATCAGGGGACAACTGGGGAGCAATGTTTACACAACAGTCAGAAGATCCTCAGACCAAGGACTGCAACCAGATATGGGAGGGGGGACAGAAATCAGTGTTTGAATTTTACACAATAACCTTTATGCTTACATAGGTTTCCTCATTTATCACTTAAATTACATATTATATATATATGAAGAGTAAGATTTTTTTCCTTTGGCTCGAATAATTTTATAGTTTTAAAAATTCTATTTCGGTCTCCACCTATCCTTGCCCCAGAAATCAGTTCTTTGCATAGGCTGTGGTGGAGTCACGGGGCTTCACAGGATCGATTCCTGAATACCTTGCAGTGTATGACATTGTAGGATGAAATTTAAAAGTGACAATTTTTTCTAACCTGGCTCTCTCCCAAATAGTTGATAGGGAGACCTGTAGGTTTATTCAACAAGCCTTAAGTGCAATAACTGAGCAGATATTCCTAACCCCCTATGCTATATAGCTACTTCCCAGCCACATGCCCAGAGTTACTTGCATTTAGTTTCTTCTTGACTGTTTCTGTTTTGTCTGTCCTTGTGGAGAACTGTGGTGACTCTTCCTCATGCCCTACCTCATGGTGACCTTCCTCCACCTGCCTCTTTGTCCACTTTCTTCCCTTCTCCCCTTCCTGGGAGCCCTGACTGGGATCAAAAGTCCAGCCTCCTTTTCTCCTCTGCCCAGTCATTAGCTGTTTAGCTTTTCATTAACTAATCAGAGATAATTGGGAGGCATTCTTTACACCACACTGATTTAAGAGGTAGTTCAATGGTCATTACAAAGCCCGTGTCTGGACTGTAACTAGATCTCAGAGCACAGAAATCTGTATCTGAATACACACTGCAGAAGACCCTCCTCCAAATGACATACCTCGTATGGTAATGTAGCTTTACATATAGCGTGGGAAGCACATAAGTATTGGAAACCTCGCTTTGGAAATGTTTATGATGCCTACAGTCCCTAGTATGTTCAGAATGACATTTTGGGGCACAAACAAGGCACAATTTATAAAGTAGATAAGGAGTGTATTGGGTGTATTACCTTCCCTTCTTTTTTTTAATTGTTTATTTATTTTATGTATATGAGTCCTCTATCTGCATGTATTCCTACATGCCAAGGAGAGCATCAGATCCCAGTATAGATGGTTGTGAGCCACCATGTGGTTGTTGGGAATTGAACTCAGAACCTCTGGGAGAACAGACAGTGACTGCTGAGCTATCTCTTCAGCCCCACCTTTCCCTTCTTAAAAGATTTTCTCTCTCTCTGTTTGTGTGTTTTTGATTGTGTGTATGTTTGTGTGCATATGCATACAGGTGCCCATAGAGGGAGAAGAGAGCATCAGTTCCTCTGGAGCTGGAGTTGTAGGCAGTTGTGAGCCATTGGATGTGGGTGCTAGGGATTGAATTTGGCCCTCTTGAAGAGCAAATGCTCTAGCTGCTGACCCATCTCATCTCTCTAGCCTCATGTTGTGAACTTTTTTTTTTTTTTTTTTTTGGCAAGACTGCTGTTATTTCCTTTTTGTGTGTTGTGCTGGAATTGAGGACCCAGAGGGCTATTCTTTATTTATTTTTAGATTTATTTATTCTAGTTTATGTGTATAAATGTCTTATCTACATGTATGTATATGTCCCATGCCTTTGGAGGTCAGAAAAGTGTATTGGATAACATGCAACTGAGGTTAAAGATAGTTGGGAGCCACCGTGTGGGTGCTGGGAAGCAAGCTTGGCTCCACTGCAAGAGCAACAATTGCTCTTAACCTCTGAGCCACCTCTCCAGCAGAGGGCTATTGTATGCCACATGAATGAGAAATTTCCTCTGTATACATAGGAGGAACATACTTGCTTTAAGTCTCAGCATGGCAGTGCATACTTGTGATCCTAGTACTTGGTAGTGGAGGTAGGAGAATCAGGAGTTCAAGACTAGGTTCACATATGTAGTGAGTTTGAGGCCAGCTTGGGCTGCATGACACATTGTCCCAAAGAACTAAACAAAACACAACAGGAACAAAAAGAAACCCAAATTGAAAACTAAAAAAACAAAACAAAGCCCCCAGATAACCTTGCTTTACATATTTGCTTCTTTCTGCTCAGGGTGTGGCTATAGTCCTGATGCCAGGAGCTTGCATTCTTCCAGCCTGCGGGATTACAGATGACTTCCAGGGAGGGCTTTTATTGTATAAATAAATATTATATTATATGTATGTATACACACATGTATATAGTTTTTTTTTGTTATGTTTCGTTTTGTTTTTCGGGACAGGGTTTCTCTGTGTATCCTTGCCTATCCTAGAACTCACTCTGTAGACTGGGCTGACTTTGAATTCAGAGACCTGCCTGCCTCTGCTTCCTGAGTGCTGGGATTAAAAGTGTGGACTCCTAGGGTTGGAGAGATGGCTCAGTGGTTAAAAGCACCAAGTGCTCTTCCAGAGGATCCAGGGTTCAATTCCTAGCACCCACATAGCAGCTCACAGCTGTCTGTAACACCTGTTCCAGGGGACCCGACGCTCTCACACAGACATTCATGTGGGCAAAACACCAATGCACATGAAGTAAAAATAAATAAATTATTCTGGGCGCGGTGATACACACCTTTAATCCCAGCACTCGGGAGGTAGAGGCAGGCAGATCTCTGTGAGTGTGAGGCCAGCCTGTTCTACAGAGTAAGTCCAGGACAACCAAGGCGTGGTACACAAAGAAATCCTGTCTCGAAAAACAAAACAAAACAAAAAAAAATGTTCATTCCTTCCCCATTGACTCTCTTTAATATATATGTATATATAATAAATATAAAATAAATATAATAAATATATATGACATATATGTATATGTCACTCCACTCCAGCCTCTTGCTTTAATTATCTTTTTTTTTTTTTTTTTTTGGTTTTTCGAGACAGGGTTTCTCTGAATATCTCTGGCTGTCCTGGACTCGCTTTGTAGACCAGGCTGGCCTCGAACTCGCAAAGATCCGCCTGCCTCTGCCTCCCAAGTGCTGGGATTAAAGGCGTGCGCCACCACCGCCCGGCTAATTATCTTTTTTAATGTTTTAAATTATTTCATTTTATGCGTATGGGTCTTTTGCCTGCATGTATATTTACGTAGTACCACTTGTGTGCCTGGTACCCAGGGAGGTCAGAAGAGGATGTCAGCTTGCCTGGAACTGGAGTTATAGATGGTTGTGAGCCACTATGTGGGTGCCAGGACTAGAACTCAGGCCCACTGGAAGGGCAGACAGTAGTCTTAACGGCTGAACCATCTCTAGCTTGGTACTTTAGATGTAAAGACAGTGAGAGAATATTGCATATCTATCTTGTTACTGAGAACAGCACAATGACACTGAGGATTAGAAAACAATCTAGGAGTTCAAAAAGGCATCACTGGAAGCTTGCCATTAAGAAGAGATCTGAGGAGAGAAGGGAAAGACCCATGCAGTATCTGGGGTTGCTAGAACATTCTGGGCAGAGGGGTGGCAAGAGCAAAGTCCTTGAGGAACAAGAGGTAAAAAGGGTGAGACACACAGGGTAGAGCAATGAATGGGGCCCTATAGGATATAAATTGTAGGCCATAAGGAAGACTTTGAGTTTTATTCTGATTGAAATTTATACTGACAACCAAAAGATAAGCATATAAGAAAGCCTGGGTGCTGGAGTGGGAGGGGGAAGCTCCAGCTCTAAGCTGCTGCAGCTGCTGGATTCAGCTCATTCATTTAACTCTTTATCATTCATTCTCCACGTGCTTGGGGAGCAGGGCCTTTGTTCCAGGGCCTATGCTAGAAAACAGGGAGAAAATGCCCTCACCTTAGCTAAGGAACAAGAAAACTTTTTAGGATTTGGGAAGTCTTGCCTTCCAGCAGGTAGCTTGATAAGTATTCGCCTCTGGAAAAGACTAGGTTTACTACCTGCAGACAAGGAGGAAGGAAGTCAGCCTGTGGAAGGGCACATGGGAAGAAGGGGGAGCCCTTGGCAGTTGTCCTATCTGTGGTGTAGAAGGTCCTGTTTCTCAGTGATTCTATGCTCTAAGCTGGCCTGTAGAGAGGGCATAGACAGGCCAGGACACATCTCTATGCTGACTACTCACACTTCACTTTTAGAACAGTTTCCAGAAAGTGGTGGGAGGGAATGGGCAGGGCAGCTAAGTATAGCTCTTGGGCCACTGAGCTATCTGGAGGGTCAGCCTTCTGTTCCCTATGTGCTGGTCACCTGTTGTGTCCACTCACGGCCATCTGACCCTGAATCCCTGCCCTTGCATTAAATCTGCTGTGGGCTGTTTGCTTGTCCCTGGACACAACTCTGAGCACCCTGCCATTAGGCCTGTCTTGACTGGTCCTCCTGGGAATCTTTTTTGGCCTAAGTTCTCCAACCAGACTGTGAGTCCTGTGGGCCTGGAGATGTGGGGGAGGAGAGGTCAGCGGGAGGACAGTTGGGGAGGGGGATTTTAGATAATTCCAGCGGATAGTTCAGACTCTAAAGCCTGAGCTAAATCAGGAGCAAGGAGTGGGTGACGCTGGTACTGGGTCACAGTTGCTTTTCTCTGGGCTGAGAATGTCAATATACACTCACGTTGGGACAACACCAAATCCTCTTTACCCGTGGGTCATAACCAGGGTCTCTTCCAGTATGGGCTGTGAGGTAGGATGGGGCTCTGGCTGAGGGGCCACAAACCCAGTGTGGGATTGAGTTGGACTCCTCTTCCCAGGCTCACCATGTCGGCTGCACCCGGCCTTCTGCGCCAGGAATTGTCCTGCCCGCTGTGCTTGCTGCTATTCGATGCGCCAGTGACTGCTGAGTGTGGCCACAGTTTCTGCCGTGCCTGCCTGGGCCGCGTAGCAGGAGAGCCTGCCGCCGATGGCACGGTTCCCTGTCCCTGTTGTCAGGCACCCACGCGGCCGCAGGCACTAAGCACTAACCTGCAGCTGGCGCGTCTCGTGGAGAGTGTGGCGCAAGTGCCCCAAGGCCACTGCGAGGAGCACCTGGATCCATTGAGCATCTACTGTGAGCAGGACCGCACACTTGTGTGTGGTGTGTGTGCCTCGCTCGGTTCGCACCGTGGCCACCGTCTTCTGCCTGCCGCCGAGGCCCACGCACGCCTCAAGGTACGGGACCCCGTGGGGGTGGGGTGGGGTAGGACTGCTGAATAGAGTGCAGTCTGACCTTGAGAAGACGCTGTGTTGATTAGCATTAGGAGCTTCAGAGAATAGCGCTGGGTTGCTAAGGAGGGTGGGCGGGGCTAGGCAGCCAGGAGAGGGTGTCAAAAGGCCTCTGGCTGAAGATAACCCACAGGAACCCGTGGAGTGCAGAATAGCTAGCTTGCCTGGCTACAGGCCTCCAGTAAGCCTGAAAATGCTGGGCCGGGGTTCGACCAAACTGTGGTGTGCCTAGCAGATTGGGACTGGGTGACCATTTGCTGCCCACGCACTCTAGGGTGAACCAGATGGGCCTGCTAGACTGGCATGTTTGCGTGATGGAGGATCCGGTAAGACTAGTAGATAAGAAGTTAAAGGCATGGCCAGGCGTCCCAGAAACCGGCTGTCCAATTGTGCACTGATGCATGGCAGAGGCCCAGTCATTCCTGGAACTGCTAAACTTGTGCAAGCCTGAAGTAACCAAGAGAAGTGTGAAGGGCAAGGGACATCTGGCCAATGCTCACTGTGGGTGGGTGGCACCAAGACTCCGGGTCTATGCTGTTCTTGTAGTTGAAACTAGAATACAGTCCTTACACAGCCATGTTCTCCTGAAGTTGCACCAGGAAAAATATTCAATTATCATCGGATGCGTACACATCAGGTACTCATGATCCTACAAGTCATTGTATCGCAAGCCACATGCATGTAGATACTAGCAGATATGTGCCCAGTTAGCCCAGGAAGGTCGGTTATTAAGTATTTATTAGGCTGTGGAAATAAGGAACAATAGATGCAGAGGTGGGGGGAGGAGTGGGATGTGGAGGTCAGGAGTGAAGCTGCCTCTTAGGCCCCGCTTTTCTCGGCATCTAGTAGTCTTCACTGTCCTTCAGTAGCTAGTCCCAAACTTGCTCCACAGCCCTACTTCCTGTTCCTGTCTTACTCAGTCCCGCTCAGTCCTTGCTGTCAGGAGCCCACCCAACCCAGTTTCCTCTTTGCTGACTGCAGAACTCTAACCTTGCTCATTTTTACCTGTGAAGAGAGACTACTACAACCTGTGCAAGAGAACTGTATCAGGCTTCTGGAAACTTTGGGGCAGATGTGGAGCTCCAGACTCAGTGATCCCCCATCAACTTAGGGGGTCTAGACCCTAGAAAAGAGCCCGGAGCAGGAAAGGAACAGGAAGGTTCTGGAGCTTTGACAGGTTAGAGAGGGGTTGAGTCAGGAACCCAATGACCAGATTCAGGGTGGTTGAATGAATTCCTGGGTGCTGGAGGCTCACACTGCTTTTTGAAGCTGTGCTGCCTGTCCCTGAACACCCATGTCCTTTAGCATGGTTGCTGTGAGTTTGGTGCTGTAGTCCTCCAAGTAGAACACAACCAACCCACTCGTGAGGTTGACAGCATCCAGTGGCCCAAGTTCCCCTTACCTCTCAGAATATGTCAAAAGCCCTAGAGATTGGCAGCAGCTTCAGGCTTGAACTTGTCGGGCCAGTCAGCTGTCAGGCTCTCCAGCACCGTCTGACAGTGCTTGTTTTCCATGGCACAACCTCTGACCACAGGCACCTAGAGCAGCCAGGCTGGCTTTGCTGGCAGTAGGTTGTGGCAGCTCAAGAGAGCACATCTGAGGGGAGGGAGACTGATCTAGCAGCCAGGAGCCCTTGGCTCAGCCCTGTGGTTCCCCCGGTGAGAATTCCTCAACAAACACCACCTTGTGTCTTCAGCTTCCCCAGGGGAGCAGGAGGTGTCATCTGGTTGAAATGGGGTGTCACTGTTCCCCATCTGCATAAGAGGAAACATGGTGTAATGGTGCTAAGAAGGCAGAAGTGACGATAGCAGGAACCTTTACAAGCTCCTCCATGCTTGTACTTCAGGAATCCCTAGCCAGTTCGCAGAAGGGGTTGGTTGATCCGTAGCGGATATGCTCATTAGATTTTCTGTCCTTACAGCCCATAGGTGTGTGGAAAGGGGGTGATTAGAGCACCAGGCTGACTGTGGCTGAATTTTTAAGTAAGAGGCAAAACCTAGGAAGGGAAGGTTACACTCTTCCTCCCTGTCTTCCCCCACTGTTCCATCTTCCTCTTTCCCCTCCTTTCCTTCTCTCTCCCCCTCCTCCCCTTTTTCCTTCTCCTCTTCCATCTTCCCCCTGCTTCCTTCTCTCCTTCTTCCTCCCCGTCTTCTACCTTCCTCCTCCTCCCCCTCCTCCCCTTCTTCCTGCCCCTCATTTTCCTTCCCCCTCTTTCTTCTTTACCTCTCCTCCTCTGAGACAAAGTATTATTATGTAGCTCAGGCTGGCCTCAGATTTGTGATCCTCCTGACTCAGCCTCCCAAGTGCTGGGGTTACAGACATGCACTCTCATGCCCGGTTTTGTTTCCTTTTCATACATCCTTCGCTCATTTCTGGAAGCCTGTTGTGTGCCACATGCTATACTTTCCAGTCTTGTAGTGATCTTGTATTTGTGATCCTTGCAAGGAACTGTACTAGGATTAACTGCTTGGGGGTGAGGCTGGGGAAAGTAAAGTCCCTGGGGAGTTTAAAAAATAGATCATAGCAGGCAAAGGTACTAGGATGAAGTATGGCGAGGCCAGGAGGCATGCACATGGATTGAGGACTAGGCAGAGGACTGGAGAGGATCTAACACTGAGGGGAAAAGCACAGATGGCAGGAGGGTGGCATTTCTGTCATCTCTTTTATCTTGTCCCCTAGACACAGCTTCCACAACAGAAGCTGCAGCTGCAGGAAGCACGCATGCGCAAGGAGAAGAGTGTAGCATTGCTGGAGCATCAGTTGGTGGAGGTGGAGGTGAGGGGGTTAGGGTGGTACAGTCATGGCATTCTAGGTCTAGGCTGAGGATCCATAGGTAAAAATCTTCTCATCCCCATCTCAGGAGACAGTGCGTCATTTCCAGGAATCTGTTGGGGAGCAGCTGGGGAAGATGCGGGCATTTCTGGCTGGCCTAGAAAGTTCTTTGGACCATGAAGCGGAAAGGGTTCGGGGTGAGGCTGGGGTTGCCTTGCGGCGGGAGCTGTCAAGCCTGAATTCTTACCTGGAGCAACTGCAGCAGATGGAGAAGGTGCTGGAGGAGGTGGCTGACAAGCCACAGACAGAGTTCCTTATGGTGAGTACTGAAGGACCTCCCTTCCCTGTCTTCTGGCCATAGCTCTGGCTCCAGACACATCATCCCATTGTCACATGGGGACCCTGAAGCCCATAGCGGTGAACGGATGAGCTAGGACTTCAGATCTGGGTTGGGTCTCTGAACTGTTGTTCAGATTAGACAGTGTGTAAGTGTCTAAGTGGTACCATTCATGTCATAAATGTTATAGGCTTGTGGTCTATTAGGAGCCTTCTAACTGTGCCTGTATTGTCTCTGGGGTAAGGAAGGGTACCTTTTATGTTCACGTGATAGCTAATATCCAAGGGTGGCTTTGAGTTCTGGGTTTTTTTTGACTTTTCTGATCCCTCTGACCCCACACTCATCATCCCTGCTTGTCTGCTTCATCATTAGGACTCCCATAGTCCTTCTGCCCTGCTTTATCTCCATTTTCATTTTCTCTCTCTCCAGAAATACTGCCTGGTGACCAGCAGGTGAGAAGCTGGCTCTTTCTTTTGCTGAACTTGTTTTCCCTAGTCTTTCAGGGATACCCTCTGCTCACAATGTGGTTGTCACCTCTTTCAGCTTACAAACCATTTTGTGCACTTTGTGTTGTAACACAGAAGTGAAATAGCCTCGGTCCTTTTCCCGGGACCTCATATACTGGTGCCACGGTGCTACAGATGTGGGACAGGTCACAGGTATCATTTCAAGACTTTGGGGAGGGAACAGGTGAGCCAAGGGAGACTTCCTGGGAGAATGGACATTGGAGTGGATCTTGGAAGAATGGACAGGTGCTGGGGAAATAACACTGCAAGTGTAGCTGGTCTCAAACTCACAATGTGGACAGACCTGAAACCAATGATCTTCCTATCAGCCTCTCAAATGCTAGGATTATTGACTTGCACCACCATACCCGGCTGAAGCATTTTCAAGGGTACATTTATATTCAATTGTATTGCATACATTCATGCTGTACAACTGTCATCTTCATCTATTTCCAGAGCTTTTCCATATTCCTAAATGAATTTAAGGCAGGGGTGTGATGTGAGGAAGTCCTGAAAGCCCCTCTCCAACAACCTGTGTCCATTAGTCCTGAATTAATTCTTCTTGCCAACAACATCACCTCTCCACCCCCAGGCTGCAGAAGATCCTGTCTGAGTCACCACCACCTGCAAGACTGGATATCCAGCTGCCTATCATCACAGATGACTTCAAATTCCAAGTGTGGAGGAAGATGTTCCGGGCTCTGATGCCAGGTACTGAGAAGGATGGCTCTTGGCTTCTATAACTGTGGGGTTGATGGGAGGCCCAAGACACAGGGACCCATCTCAGAAAGCCATGGAAGAAGATTCTCTGCTTCTGGGGTCCTTCCTTGCAGCCTTCTAACCCGTGCTTAGAGAAGGACCTTTGAGGGCCTGGGGTTTACAATGAGTGAATGGCACAGAAAGCCCCCAGCTGAGCTCTGGAGTGCTGCCGTGGCTGGGTCTAGGCCACTGACTGTGTCATCCTTGGACAGTTCTTGTTCCTCTCTGACCATAGAGATAATGGTCCCTGCTAGCTGGGGGTTGAGGTGCTGTAGAGTTCTTGGAACCCTGGTTACAAAACCGAATCTGACACTGCCTCTGGGAGCCTGTGGCTGGGCACCAAGGGCTCAGCCTCTTCTCCTAGGAGCTAACATTTTGGGAGCCCACAGGACACACACACAGCTGTTCAGCCTTTACTGCCTTTGGTCCACATAGGGAGGGAATGAAAAGGGAAAATAACTCTTGTTTATTCAGGAGAAAACTTAGGGCTCAGAAGCTACATCAAGACAGACAGAACAGGGTTTCCTGGCTCTGTTCTGGACCTTGGACCTTTTGTGGGCCTCACTATCACTCATTTGGTATCCCCAGTCCTGCCTGCCCAGCACCTGCCTCACTGCAGCTGAGCAAACAAGGGGGCATGTGGAGAGGGTGAGAGGAGTCTAAGGCCCCTAAGTTGGCTGAGAGAAGGAAGGCTCCACGGAGCCAGCCTGATCATTGTCCGTTTGGCAGCGTTGGAGGAACTGACTTTTGACCCCAGCTCTGCGCACCCAAGCTTGGTGGTGTCCCCCAGTGGTCGCCGAGTGGAGTGCTCGGAGCAGAAGGCACCGCCAGCGGGAGAAGACACACGCCAGTTCGACAAGGCGGTAGCGGTGGTGGCGCAGCAGCTGCTGTCCCAGGGCGAGCACTACTGGGAGGTGGAGGTGGGCGACAAGCCGCGCTGGGCCCTGGGCGTGATGGCGGCTGACGCTCCTCGCCGTGGCCGGCTGCACGCGGTGCCCTCGCAGGGCCTGTGGTTGCTCGGCCTGCGCGATGGCAAGATCCTGGAGGCGCACGTGGAGGCCAAGGAACCGCGGGCGCTGCGCATCCCCGAGCGGCCGCCGGTGCGCATCGGCCTCTACCTGAGCTTCTCCGACGGCGTCCTGTCTTTCTATGATGCGAGCGACACAGACGCGCTTGTGCCGCTCTTTTCCTTCCACGAGCGCCTGCCTGGGCCGGTGTACCCCTTCTTTGACGTGTGCTGGCACGACAAGGGCAAGAACGCTCAGCCCCTGCAGCTTCTGGGGCCTGACGGCGGCGAGCAGGCCTGAGCTCCCGCCCAATGTGGGGGAGGCCTGGTCCTGGAGGCAGTGGGATTGCTTAGGTCACCTTTGTTAGGCCTGGATGGGTCGGGTGGGGACGGGTTTCTAGGGCTGACCACTAGGTTGAGGGGTGGGCCGGGAGAGAATGTCTCACAGAGTTCAAGGGTGTGCACAGGTTGTGATGCACATATGGGTAACGTCAGGGAAGAAGGGAGGATTAGTCAGGTCGCTGAGGAAATCTAAGATTTCCTCAAATTTGGAAATTTGGGCCAAGAGTTCCAGGAAGGAGCTGAGGTTTAGGGAGGTTGGGGAGAGGGTCGAATTTGGTAAGGACTTAGTGGAGAATCTTGGGAAGTCTGTGGAACAATGGTCCTTTCAACCCTGCAATCTACTACTGAAGGCCCCTCCTCAAGGCTGCAGATTCCCCATACCTGACAGGTTTTCAGTTAGTGCTAACATCTAATTCCCTTTTCAAAGCCCCTGACGATCCCGAGAGAGGGCCAGTGCATGACTATAATCCCAGCACGCAGGAGGCAGAGGCAGGAGGATGGCAAGTTGAAAGCCAGCGGGACTCTGTCACAAATAAACAAATGTGCATAGAACAGTGACTTGGTATGACCTGGTTGTGTTTCTGATGCAGTACATCTGCGGGGAAGGTCAAAGAGGGCATCTTGAAGCCAGAGAGATGGCTCAGTGGTTCAGAACACTTGCTGCTCTTGCAGAACATTGAGGTTCGGTTCCCAGCACTGACATGTGCCTCACAACACTCTAATCACAGTGAATCTCATGGCCTCTTCTGGTCTCTTTGGACACTTGTGGTGCACAGACATAGTGCAGGCAAAACACTCACACATTGCCTTTCTACATCTATTTTTGTCTCTGCTTGTCTTTGGAGAGGTCTTGCTATATAGCAGAAGCTGGACTAGAATTCACTATGTGGCCCAAGTTGGCTTCAAATTCTAGATTCTCTCCTTCGTCCTCTGGAGCATTGTGGTTACAGGTGTATGCCACTATGCCCAGCAAAGATGGTTGGGACTAACAAGTTCCTAAGTGATCCTGAAGCTGCTGGTAACCTTGAGATCACAGAGAACACACCCTGATTGTAGGCTGTAAGTGTAGTCAGAGGCATTAAGTCTAAACACATTTCCTGGTTCAACTAACACTTAAAATCTGCCTGACCAAGAGAAGGGGGAGGGAAGAAAGAGAACTCTCAGTCCTTCCTCCTTGCCTCTAGAGTATGTTACTGTTTGGGCACTGAAGAAATCCTCCATGCTTCTTTTTTTTTTTTTAATGGTTTTATTTTTGGTATTTACAGTGTTCTGCCTGCAGGTGTACATTCAAGCAGAACGCTGTCTACATAAAAAATAAATCTCTAAAAAATTAAAAAAATATATAATATATTATATATATAGTTTTAAATTATGTGTGCATGTGTGTGTGTGTTTGTGGAGGATAGAAGTTGGTGTTGAATGTCTTCTTTGATTCTTCTTCACTTTATGTATCTCGCTGAACTCAGAGCCAGAGTTTGCCAATTTGGCTAGTCTAGCTGGCCAGTTCACTTCTGGATCTCCCGTCTCTCCTCCAGACTGGTGAATTATAGCAGATTGCCATGGCCACCCGGCATTCCTATGGACTCTGCAGATCTGAATGTCCCTCATGCTTGCACAGCAGCCTTTTTAAGCTCTGAGCCTCCCCTCAGCCCACTTGTTTCTTTTGCTACATAGCCTGCTGTTTTACACACATCTGCTTTGAGATGAGATGAAGACCTGACTTACTGACTGTGCTCTGTGTAACTGAACCCTGGTTGTCCTGGATTTGTTTTGTAGACCAGGCTGGCCTTGAACTTACAGAGATCTAGCTGCCTCTGCCTCCCGAGTGCTGAGATTAAAGGCGTGCGCCAGCAGGTCCAGCCTTGTGTTACATTCTTTAACAAGAAGGAAGGCTTTGCAGGATGTTACCCTAGAATGGCCCCATTTATGCCAGCTGCTTCTGTAAAGACTTTCGGTGCAGAATGCCAGGCTGCAACTCCATCTTGGATGGTGATAATGAGCACCTCAGCTTGGCTGCTTCCTGTCCACCATGAAGTAAAGACTCTTGTCTGCCACACATTCCCTCTGCTCTGTTGCTTTGCCCAAGCACAGGAAGCCAGGCAACCATGGGCTGAGCACTCTGAAACCATGAGCAAATCAAACCTTTCTTCCTGACTCACTAAAACCAGCTGCGATGGTTAGTTTTCTTTTCTCAACTTGACATAAGCCAGGGCCATTTGGAAAGAAAGACCCTCAACTGAGAAAGTGCCTCCACCTTAGCAGTCTATAGGCCAGTCTGTGGGAGCATCTCATGATTACTTCCTAATGTGGGAGGGCCTAGCCTGTTGGTGATGCTACCTCTGGGCAGGGGGTCCTGGGTGATATAAGAAGTAGATGCAAAAGCCATGGAGAGAAAGCCAGTAAGCAATGTTCCTGCATGTTCTTTGCTTCGCTCCTTCCTTCAGGTTCCTGCCTTCAGTTCCTACCATGATTTTCTGTCATGATGGGTTCATGATGTGATCAGAATGTGTAAGTCAAATTAAACACTTCTTCTACAAGTTGTTGCTTTTGGTCATGGTGTTTTATTAGTGTGACTTTAAATAATTGTGTTTGTTTCTCATTTTACCTTTTAACCTGGCTATCATCCAAATAATTGAGATTCTATTATATTATTTGTTAAACTAGCTTCACAACACAAGAACTGAGCAGTTGCTACTCTATTCTTTTTTTTTTTGTTTTTTCGAGACAGGGTTTCTTTGTGTAACCCTGGCTGTCCTGGACTCACTTTGTAGACCAGGCTGGCCTCGAACTCGCAAAGATCCGCCTGCCTCTGCCTCCCAAGTGCTGGGATTAAAGGCGTGTGCCACCACCGCCCGGCTGCTACTCTATTCTTAACCTCCTAAACTAATCTTTCTTTCTCCCAGTGTAAATCCCAGAGATGTTTGCACTTTGTGGTTTTCCTACTTAGGCTGGCTCTCCCTGACGTCTCCTGCTCCTCTGCCTCTCTATCAAATCTCCTTCTTCCTCCTTTAACTTCTTCTCCCCCTCAGGGCAGGAAGTCCAGCCATATTTTCTTCCCTGCTAAGTGATTGGCTGTAAACTGCTATATTGGCATATCAGGGGACAATTGGGGAGCAGTTTTTACACAACATTTAGGCAAGAGATCCTCAAAGACTGCAACCAGATATGGGGGAAGAGAAATCAGCACATTTGGATTACACAATAACCTTATCCCTACAATGTTTATCACAGAAACAGAAACCTAAATGGGATACCTATTAACACAAAAGAGAGGCACTGGGATTTTAAAAGCTGATCCAGGGAACACATTCTCTGCTTAACTCTCTCACCCAAGGCTTATCCGTACGAGCTGGTTGTGTGTGAATCATCAGAGAGAAAGAAGCTGAGGAAATGCCTCCTTGAGATCCAGCTGGAAGGCATCTGTTCAATTAGTGGTCAATGGGGGAGGGCCCAGTCCATGGTGGGTGGTGTCATGCCTGGGCTGGTGGTCCTGTGTTCTCTAAGAAAGCAGGCCTAAGCTGGGCAGTGGTGGCGCACGCCTTTAATCCCAGCACTTGGGAGGCAGAGGCAGGCGGATCTTTGCGAGTTCGAGGCCAGCCTGGTCTACAAAGTGAGTCCAGGACAGCCAGGGCTACACAGAGAAACCCTGTCTCGAAAAACCAAAAAAAAAAAAAAAAAAAGAAAAGAAAGCAGGCCTAGCAAACCATGGGAAGCAAGCCACTAAGCAACACATCTCCATGGCCTTGGCATCAGCTCCTGCCTCCAGGATTCTGCCCTGTTTGAGTTCCTATTCTGACTTCCTTCAACGATGAACAGTGATGTGGAAGACAAATAAATCTTTCCTCCCCAACTTGCTTTTTGGTCATTGTGTTTCATCACAGCAATAAAAACCCTGCCTAAGACACTTATTTTTTTATTATTTTTAACTATGTGCATGCATGTGTGTCTTTGTGGGGTTATGTGCATGTGTGTGGACAGAGGCTTTGGCTCCTGCTGGAGCTAAAGTTACAGATGTTTTTGAGCTGCTTTGCTTAATGTGGGTGCTGGGCAGTGAACTCAGGCCCTCTGCAAAATCAGTGTGTGCTCTGAACTGCTGAGACATCTCTCCAGTCCTGACTTATTGTGACATTTGTACACTGTCCCAGCCCTTCCCCCATCATACTTCCTGTTGCAGGAAGTCCACTCACTATCTGGTCTCTCTGCCAAGGCAGGCAGCTGTTTTGGGCACAGGCATATATCCTGTCACCTCAACCCTGCTGCTTTCTCTAGGAGTCCCTTGGTCTAGGGTGTCTCATGTATTCTTACCTATTTAAAGGACAGTGTCCTATCTCTGTTCTTGTCTGGATAGCTCAGCTGCTCCTAGCCACCTCTATCCCACCTTTCAGAAATCTCCAATTTGGAAACCAACACAAGTTGTCCAGTTCATGAAGATCTCTAAATCCTGGCAATGAGTAACAGGCTCTCCTCAGGCTTCATCTAGACTCTCTAACTTCTGCACTCCAGAAGAGAGACCTCTGGTCTCCATAGAAATATTGTGGGCTGTCCACCAGAGAAGACTGTTCAGACAAGGGTCTAAGCCAATAGAGAGTCTTTATTCGAGTTCTGGATCCCAGTGTAGCCCTAAGCTTTTTCAGGGTGAACCTTTTTTTTTTTTTCAAGACAGGGTTTCTCTGTGTAGCCCTGGCTGTCCTGGTCTCACTCTGTAGACCAGGCTGGCCTTGAACTCACAGAGATCCACCTGCCTCTGCCTCCTCAGTGCTGGGATCAAAGGTGTGCACCACCATGCTTGGCAAGGGTGAGCTTTTAAGTACAAAAATCATGTTCTGGGTTGATATATTTCAGTTAAGAACAGTTAGCCAGAACTACTGAAGCCAAAAAGCAAGGTTAGTTACATTTAGAGACTTTCCTAGAACTATGGACTGTAACAGAAAAATTTTCTTTAAAACATTAACATTTATTAATACTTAACAAATATCAATTAAATACCTATATCCTATCCTATAACCTAATACCTAAACCCAAAAGCCCAAGACCTATTTAAGAACACCTAACTAACCCTATTTTAATTTTATTAATATTTGTAGCACAGGTCTGTGCAGGATAACTTGGTTTTTGATAGTCTGGGTATGGCAGTCACTGTAGACAGTCCTTTCAAAGCTTAGCGTCCTTTGGGCTTAACTTTGCCAGTCCGTGTGGCCAGCTTATTTCAACTGCTAAATTTTGGCTAGTTTATGAGCCCAGTCTATTTTAACCGCTAATTTGAGTTCAGCTTCCTCCATTAGCTGAGACTCATTTCTATAGTTTCTTCAGCCCATGTTTATTTACTTCATGGCCTGGGGCCTCTGAACTATGCTTACCTCATTCACTCTTCTGGCACTCTTGAACCCCAAGACAGACTGACTTTAATGTCCAGTTTTTAAAGAACTCTCTCTCAGCAGGTTCTATGCCATGCCTTTTCTGCCAGCCTTTTTAGGCCACCTTACAGGTTGTGCCTCAGGCTACTGAAGCCTAGATGCTGACAAATGGCATACCTTGGTGCACATTTCTCCAAGTGTGCGTTGATTTCTCAGTTTATGAGGGCAAGAGGAAGAGTCAAAAGAGAGTGCCTTGTGGGGCTCTTTGGTTTCTATATAACATCATCTCATGAATCTTTGGCGGTCTCAAGGGCCCACAAGATTTCTCTCAATATCCAGTAGTCCTGTGGCTTCTCACCACAACCCCATGTCATCTGCGGCTCCTGCAGTTTCTTAGCCACAGCCCTTTAACAATGCATTTCATGTTTCTCACAAAACTATGGGCTCAACTGGGCTTTGTCCATTTCAGCGAGTTAAAGGGACACCAGGCTCCTCCTATGTGCTGCCAGATGCTAAGGTGAACTGCATACTAATTCACTAAAGAGGCCTAACTTCTACCACCATGGACTTTGAAGGATTAGGCCTATGTTTTAGTTTTGGTCAGTTTCACAGCCTTAATGGCACTTCCATCATGGAGTCAGTTGTGCTAAGGTCTTGGGCCATGTTACAGAAGAATTCACTTGCTTTGAGCTTGGGGAGTCTGTTGTGGTGCCAGGAAGAAAAATGACACGAGTGAGGGCACTGGAAAGTGTAGCACTGGGCCTGCCCTTGTCCCTGGGCTTTATCTACAACCCTTGTTAAGATGCTGAGCTATTGTGAAACACTGTTCTCTGGACATGACTAAGCCATTGATTGCCCCTTTGAACCGTGTTTCCTGGAAGGAGACCTGTTTAAGACTGGGCCTGTTAACTTTCTCCATCATGGAATGGGCCAGGGGCTCAGGAGGCTGGCCTGTCCTCAGGCTTTTTTTTATAGGCAGTTTATGGCCTGCTAGAAGGAAGGACTCACCCCAAGGATACATAGACATTAATGGTGGGTGGGAGGAAGAGACCTTTTCTTTAGTAGTTGCGTAAGACTCCTCTCACCCTAGTGACATTCCTTTGCTCTTCATTTCTTTGGTCTGTTGTTGAAGAGAAGATGTTTTTATTTTCTCAGGAAAAGGTCACATAAGAGGGACTTTGACAAAACACAGTTTGTCCTTAGTTTTGGGCCTATTTTTTTCTTTTTGGTGCTTGAGATAGAGCCCAACAGCATCATGTGAGTGAGAAGGTTTCCCAAATCTTCTTCAACTATCAAACTATCAAGCTCAAACATTTCTTTCTTTCTGTTAACAGAAATAAACAAGTGGTACATTGTTTCAATTTTTATTACTTTTTTTTAGATTATAATTACAACTTTCCCCCCCTTCTCTTTCCTCCCTCTGAATGCTTCTGTATACCTCTTCTTGGTCTTTCAAATTCATGACCTGTTTTTTATTACTTGTTGTTACATGCATACATGTATATACATATATTGCTAAATACATACATACATACATATATATATCACTCTGTTTTTTATTACTCATATGTGTAATGTGTTATGTATTTGTTGTGGTGCTGGGGACAAAACCCAGGGCTTCACTCATGCAAAGCAGACTCTCTACCGTTGAGCACTATTCCAAACCCCAAGAGGCATTTTTCTTTTTTGTGTTTGTTTTTGTTTTTTTGAGACAGAATTTCTCTGTGTAGCCTTGGCTGTCCTGGAACTCTGTCAAAAACCAGGCTGTTCTTGAACTCAGAAACCCTCCTGTCTCTGCCTCTGGAGTGCTGGGATTAAAGGCGTGCACCACAACCACTCAGTTATTTTTCATTTTTAATTAACATATAATAGTTGTACATAGCAATGAGGTGTAGTGTATGTAGCATTTCTGTGTGGATTTAACACGTTAAAGATCCCTCACATGGGGCTCTAACATGCAGTCCATTTGAATGCATTAATAGTAAACTCTGAGCCACCAAAATGTGTTGGTGTCACAGAAAGAAATCAAAGCGCTTCCCCTTAGTGTCACTTAACTAAGAGCGAGCTCAGATTTAAATTCTTTGCTTCACCCTGTGTCTGTCTTTCATCCTCTGTCTATTGCATGAGTCTGAATTGTGACTAAAGGCTGTCTTGTGAATCTGTCCCTGTGTTTGTGGCAGAATGTCTGTGCGGCTATTTGTCTGACCCTCACAAAGGGCTTTGCTCTGTCTTTATTGAACAGTACAGGAATCATCTTAAGGGAAGGGAATGAGGGACACTTTACAGACATCTTTAACAGTTTTACAAGGCATTAAGTCACAGACTTCCGCCTTCTCTACTGGTCTCAGCTTACATGACGAAGCTCAGGGCTCGCGCTAGCAGTCAGGCGCATTTTGCTTTGTACCTTCCTCTCTAGCGTGTGCTCCTCTCTCTCATGGTGGCCCCTTAAATAGGGCATGGTTTTCCAGGTCTTTCTCAGGATCTGGCCCTTTCTCGTGGTCTTTGGCCTCTCCTATAGCATGCTCCTCAGCAGGACGCTTTCTCTCTCAATGTTTCTGAGGCTTTGAAGCCACTCCCCTAACAAAGCTCTACTGTATGTCTATCAGAGACGCAGCTTTAACTGGGCTCTTCCCATTTCGGCTCAACGTCTTTTGAAGAGAGATAGTGTCCAAAAGCCCTATTTTTCAATTTCCTGGGCTTTCCTTCTTATGTCCAGGACCCTGTGCTGCCTGCCATATGCCAGGCAGATCTGCATGCCAGAAGTCCTTACTAATTCACTACAAGCTGGGCCTGCTCCTTGCTGGATGTGGCATTGGGCAAGCTACGTTGGGCAGGGCTGGAGAGCTCGCCTGGTGGTGTGAGTGCAGGAGAGCTGATGGGCTGATCAGCTCAGCTATCACCAGCTGGCCCCTCAGCTGGAACTGATCTGAACATTCTTCCTTAGGTCTAGCTTTCATGGTACCAAAAGACACAATGCACACTTCCAAAGGAGGGAGGCAGCCAAAAGTCCTATCCAGCTACAATGCCAATGAACTACAACAATGACCAGCATGGCAAGATAACACTGAGGGTGCAATATAGTAGTGGCATACATACCTTGGCAGTAACCAACAATTCTCTAATTGGATTTAAGACCCATTCAACTGGAGGGGAACAATGTCTGGTATTGGACACCTAGACAACTACTGAGTGCTGGTGAAGTCATGGATCTTGGAGGAGAATCTACAGCTGCCACTTTACCAAACCAGCATAGTCTCCAACAACAATCTCTAAAAAAAAAAAAAAAATATTTATTTATTTTTGGTTTTTCTTTTTTTTTTTTTTGGTTTTTCGAGACAGGGTTTCTCTGTATAACAGCTCTGGCTGTCCTAGACTCACTTTGTAGACCAGGCTGGCCTCGAACTCACAGAGATCCGCCTACCTCTGCCTCCCAAGTGCTGGGATTAAAGGCGTGCGCCACCAACGCCCAGCCTATTTTTGGTTTTTCAAGACAGGGTTTCTCTGTGTAGACTTGGCTCTCCTGTAACTCACTCTGTAGACCAGGCTGGCCTTGAACTCACAGAGATTCACCTGCCTCTGACTCTGGAGTGCTGGGATTAAAGTCGTGCACACCATGCCCAGAAATTACAGGCAGTTTTGAACTGCCATGTGGGTGCTGGGATTTGAACCTGTGTCCTTTGGAAGAGCAGCCAGTGCTTGCTGAGCCATCTCTCCAGCTCCCCTAACAACAATCTAAACATTTGTCCTTATACTCACTGATAAGTGTATTCCTCAACCCTCATCAAGGAAACTTTTCTTTGCAACATATGAAGACCTCTACAGAAAACCACAACCAATCAAAACACAGAGTTGAGGACCCCAGTCTCAGTGGCAACATTTACAAAACAAATCCCAAACCCTAAGGTTCAGGGAACTTTGAGGAAGGGGACAGAAAGATTGTAAGAGCCAGAGGTTCAGGGAACTTGCTGTGAGACTATGTGTCCTAGTAATGCCAGAAGCTTACCAACATGGCTGCCTAAACATGAGTTGAATAAGGACAACAATTGATGTGTAGAAGTGGGTGGGAGACAGGGCATGAAGCCTCAGCTCCACACAAAGAACCAAGCAACTAAGGAATGCTGAGAGTGGGAGAAAGTCTTCCCAAGGGAGAAGCAAACCAATTGGTTATCCAATACCAAATGGTCATTCCTGAAAATATATACATACAAGTAACATCATACAGACTGAGCAAGTAATATATAAGACTACACAAATACATACATACATACACATATATGCATGTAACAATAATTAATGAAAAAAGAGGTCATGAATTTGAAAGAGTGCTAGGAGGGGTATATGGATGGATTTGGAGGAAGGAAAGGGAAAGGAGAAATGATGTATTTTAATGTTAAAAATAAAAGAAAGAATGTTTTCAATTAAAAGAACTCTTTAAAAAATAAAATAAAGTAACTCTTTTTAAGGGAGTCATCAGGTGGCTTAGTCGTTAAAAACTCTTGCCATACAAGCCTGGTGAATGGTAATCCCCTGAACCCACAGGTAGTTTGAAAGATCTATAGCATCCATGTGTTCATGTAAACACACCTAGTCCCAACTTGGTGCTGTTTTAAGAGATTCTGGAGCCTACAGGTCTGGTGGAGCCATGTTGAAGGGAGTTTGTCCTGGGGAGGAGGGGCAAGATTTGCAATTTTGTAGCCCCACTTCACTTCCTGTTCTCTGATACCTGCTTGGATGAAAACGTGATCAAACATGCTCTTGCCTGTGCTTGCCCTGCCTGTTTCCATGTCTTCTCTGCCTTCATGGATGCTATCCCACAGGATCATAAGCCAAAATAAGTCTTTTCTCCTGTAAGGTTTTTGTCTATAATATTTTACTACAGCAACAGAACAGTAACCAACACAACATGTAAAAGTGGAAGGACAGAACTGACTCCACAAAGTTGTTCTCTGACCTCTACATACATGCTGTGTCCCATGCACCTGCACACACACTCATTATGTGCATACACACGATAACAATAATATTAACAGGAAAGTGCATGCTGTCACTCAAGCATTTTGAGAGAACAAATATCCCTTCATAAAGATGACACTTAGGCTAATGCTTTTCAAAGTTTCTATATCCACAAGAACTTATAAACTAAGACAAGTTGTTAAATTAGGAGAAAATGTAAGATGTGTGTGTTACAGACAATGATCAGTAAATGCAATATGAGTGATGGTATGTAGGGAAAGTTCTAGAAGGCTTGGAAGGGGAAGCCAGGGAGAGTCACCTGGTTAGATCCTGAAGAAAGAAGTGGGAAGTCTAGCTGGGTGGGATGGTTGGAAGTGGTGAAGAAGGGCGGTTTTAATGTTTTGTTTTGTTTTGTTTTGTTTTTTTGCAGTGTTGGGGCTCTTCTGCTAGGGAAGCACATTACCACTGAAATACACTCTAACCCCTACTTTTGATGTCTTTTGCTTTTGGTTTGTTTAATACATGTGTACACATATTGTGATCAGACCCCCTCCCTAGTCTCCTCTCTCCCTCCCTCCTGTTGACCTCCTTCTTCTCAGCTATCCCTCTGTCTACTTTTCATATCTTTTCTGTGCTGGTCTTATCTGTATTAGTCAGTATTCTCTAGAGTAACAGAGCTAATAGAATGAATCTCTCTCTATATATAAAGGGAATTTACTGGAATGACTTACAGGCTGCAGTCCAACCTGTCCAACAATGACTGGCTGTGAAGAGAAGGTCCAAGAATCCAGTAGTTACTCAGTCCACAGGCTGTCTAATAAGCTAGTCTTCAGTACATGCTGGAATACCAAAGAAGTAGGCTTCAATGCCAGTGAAGGAATGGACTTGCTATCCAGGTGATGACAAAGAACAAAAGCTTCCTTCTTCCATGTCCTTACATAGGCTTCCAGCAGAAGGTGTGGCCCAGATTAAAGTTGTGTTTTCCTATCTCAAGATCTAGATTAAAGGCATGCACCACCACGCCTGGCTCTATTATCATTTTTTAAAGACAGAGTCTCACTATGGAGAGCAGGCTGGCCTGGAGTTCACAGATTCGACTGCCTCTTCTTCTCAAGTAATTAAAGGCGTGCCTATCATTCCTGGACTTGAACAAAGCCTTTTGCAAGGCTAGGGTGGAGGTGAATTTCTTAAAAGGGAACTTGTGAGTCAGGAGACACCCACATGTTCAATTGCCTAAGACCAGGGATAGATGGGCCTTTTTTTTTTTGGATGATGTGGGGGATGAATCCAGGGCCTTGTGCATTCTTGACCACTGGGTGAATGGATAGGAACAGCACTCATTGTGTAAACACTTCAGTTTTTCCTTTAAACCATCATAAAACTTCGTAAAGCAAATAGTGGGAGCTATACTGCAAAAGTTTTGTTTTTTTCTTTCTTTGTTATTTATTTTTAAGGACACAAGGTTTCATTTAGCTCAGGCTAGCCTCAAACTGTGATGTCAACTTGGTTGCCAAGTTGATTACATCTAGAATTAACTAAAACCCAAAAATGGAGGGGCATACTTGTGAAGGATATTTTTTCTTAATTTAAAGTAAGAAGACACATTTCTAATCTGGATGGTTGAGGTGGGAAGACACACTTTTAATCCTGATCTGAGAAAACCCACCTCTAATCTGGGCCATGCCTTCTGCTGGAAGCCTATATAATAAGGACATGGAAGATGGAAACTTGCTCTTTGCCTGCTTGCTTTTGCCTCACTAGTCAGTTCATTCCTTTACTAACATTAGACCCTATTTCTTGGGGATTCTGGTGTATACTAAAGACCAGATGAGACATCCAGCCTCATGGACTGAACAACTATTGGATTCTTTGACCTTCCATTTACAGGCAGCCACTGTTGGATTAGTTGGACCACAGCCTGTATAATATATATAATAAATATACATACATGTACACATACACTCATATACACACACATATATATGTATATGTATATATTATAGAACATATATTCTCTGTCTTGATCTTTAAGTTCTGTTACTCTAGAGAACCCTGACTAATACAAATTTTGATATCAAAAGTAGTTCTAGAGCAACAGATGTACAAGTCTTTAAAATATCTGGAGTAGGTTTTCCAATTTGACAACACCTATAGTTGCTGAAGCCTCTCCAGTTACCAAACCCTCTCCTGGGATCTTGGAGACTACTGAAGGTTCATGGTGTGAACTATTTTACAAGCCTAAGGAGGCAAATGCATTGATTATCCTGATTCACTAATTGTGAGGAGGATCTGGTGACTATGCATATAAAACTTTTGACACTTTGTGGAAAAATAAGGAAAATGATGCTGCTGGTCAGTTGCATCTCTGGACAAACTGACAAAGGAAAAGAATGAGGTAGATCCATGACAAAATTAACCAACCTCTAGCATCTCAGAATGCAGGGACGAACAACAATGAACCTCGTGATAAAATTGGCCAGTTCCAGGTGAGCATAAACAGTCTAAAAGTTTCTAGGTTTGTCCTGTAAGAGAATCTCCAGCAGCTAAAGAGCTCAAGTTGTGGAAAATCAAACTGAAGCCCTCATTATAAGGTCGACTGAGTTGAATTATGGAGCAAATTCAACTCCCAATCTCAGGGGTATTGGCAATTCAGTAAGGGCATTAATTGGTAAAGAATGAGATCCTGGAACTTGGGATGGAGATGTGTGGGAGGAGGACCCTATTGAAGCTGAGAACGTTGAGCTCTCAGAGTCTCAAGGGTTTATCTCACTGAGGAAGTCGTCTTTCCACCCTCAGCTGAAGATATACTCCCACCCCCACACCCTGAAATAACGCCTTTTCCATCTTTGATTGAGAAATTAATCCCTCATTGTCTTCCAAACCAGCAGTGACTTTCTCTGAAGGAAATGCCAGACAAGACAATACTGATGTCTCCCAGAGTACACCAATTATTGCTTTTAGACCTATAACAGGACTTTAAGGCAAAGCAGACTCCTAGATGAGGTATAAAGTGTAGTCCATGAGGAGTTGAGCTATACTACCAAGGAGTTTAACAAGTTTGCTAATTTACTCAAGGAGAAGTCTGGTGAAATGGATTTTAAGGGTGTGGGATAATGGAGGAAGAAACATAAAACTGGATCAGGCTGAGCTTATTAATATGAACCACTGAATGGAGATTCTATGGAAACCCCTACAGTTAAAAAAAAAAACCCAGGGTTTAAAAAATTTTTTTTTTGTTTGTTTGCATGGTTGGATAAAGCATTTGTCTAAAGATGGCCTCTGAAAAGGAGTTGGAGATGCCTGACATTTCTTGGCTTAGTGTTGATGAAGAGATTTTAAGGTTCAGGAAATGGTAATACCTAACCCTCCACAATGGGAAGGCCCAGAAGACATGTCCTTCAGTAATCCTATAAGACAAAAAAAAAAAAAAAAAATGGAGCTTTGTTGTTGCCCCTTTTCTTGTACCAGACCTTAAGGGTAGAGATGCTGCTGCTCAGCTGGATGAATTAAATGGGTTTAATTGGACCCCAAGAGAGCAGGGACCAAGTGACAGGACTGACAAAGTACTGATGGCCAAAGGCAAGGTGACTGTAGTTATCGTAATGGACAGCACAGACAATGTTCATAAAGGCCTGACTTCTACGGGTCAACACAGGCAAAGTGAGTTTTATTGTGGCTCGTCTTGTTTGGACCTATGGTACTGGCTAACCAATTATGGTGTTTCCAGGCATGAAATAGATAAGAAGTGTGACTTCCTGCGGGGAATTTCTAGCCTGGTACAGTATCAAGCAGGAAATGCATGCTCCTCCTTGGGAATGTCTGGTCTGGGTCAGTCTGGGCAGAAAAGGGTGGCCAGGCTAGGCTGGAGGGGCAGAAGAAAAGTTTATTTAGACTGCCAAGTGGTATAGTTCTCTTAGCTAAACTGCCAGTGCTGGGCCGGGCAGTTTCAAGGAGCCTGGGGCTCTCAGAGCCAGGCCGGGTGGCTGGGCTGGTGGTGTGGAAGAGGCACCAGAAGGGAGAGGCACCAGAAGCTCAGCTCTTTTCAGTGGGAATCATGGGCCCCAACAACCTTAGCCTGCCAGACAGTGGCAGTAGTAGTGAACTCTTCATGGGAGGAATACAGGCTTCCCTCCCAGGCCCAAAATAAATATCCAAGTCTCAGGCAGTCATTGTGGAGGCATGGAGAAAGAGAGTTTATTTTGTGAATAAGGGACATTATAAACTTTTGGGCAGTGGGGAGGGAGGGGTTTTGTTGGTGAATGTGTTTGATTAGCTGTGTTTGGTTAGTCCTATCAGAAGAAAGGAAACATAATACCTAATTAACCCATGGGCAGTGAGAGTGGGGGGAGAACTCCAGGTAGGAGACAAATGTCATTGATTGAAAGTCAAGACACCGACAGACCTCATCAGCATGGGGAAGTATTTTTATGGAGCAGGTTTTTTACGGAGGAGGGTTGGGCCATGTGACACTCCTTTAGAGGGTCTGGTTTCCTCAGATCAGATGGAAGATGGAGGTTCCACTGAAAAAAAATGGAGTCCATTTTTGCAATGAGCTCAGGGGGCTTTCCAGAAATACCAGACTCCTACCTTATCAGCAGAAATTCCCCATAAAGAAGCCTACTGAATTTTTGTTTGATCTGTGTAAGTGGAATAAATTGCAAACAAATGAAAGAAAGGTTACATTGGATCATGGCAAAAGGGAATCTGGCCTGTGAACTGATTTCCAGATTTCGGCCAGTTTGCAGATCCAGAATCCCTTGAATGTAGGGATGGCCATGTACCCCCGAGGAAGGACCTTGATAGAATACCTAGGCGTTTTACTGTTAGCCATTGTTACCACAGTCTATCATTCTAATAGATTCCATACATACATATATATATGCACATACAAACACATATATATACACACATATATATTAAATTATTACATATATTTCTAGAACAGAACCTATAGAATGTATATATGTGTGTGTGTGTGTGTGTGTGTATTCATGTAAGTTCTTTTACTCAAGAGGAACCCTGACTAATATACTCACTAAAGAGCTAAAGATGGCTTTAAATTCCTGATCCTTCTGCTTCTACCACCCAAGTACAACATTACAGGAATATGCCATGTCAAAGAGTTTTTAATGAAACACTATCCCAAGTGACTCACTTCTTCCAATTAGGCCCCACCTCCTTACAATTTTAGACCCTCTTTAATAGTGCCGCCAGCTTGGAATTAAGTATTTAAAACACAAGTCTATGGGGGAAATGACATATTCAACTCATAATATGCAGAGCACTTTCAAATTCAAAAATCTCATTGAATACTCTTAGGGAGGGACAGAATCAAGTCTAGTGTTTCTAGTGAAAAGCAAACAATTATTTCAAACTATAAGTCCACTCCAGTTACAATTATGAGGAAACAAAAATCTCTGACAAAATGTTGGATGAACATGATGAAAATACATTGTATAAGCCAGGCGTGGTGGTGCACGCTTTTAATCCCAGCACTCGGGAGGCAGAGGCAGGCAGATCTCTGAGTTCGACGCCAGCCTGGTCTACAAAGCAAGTCCAGGACAGCCAGGGCTGTTACACAGAGAAACCCTGTCTCGAAAAACCAAAAAAAAAAACATTGTATGAAATTATCAATTAATAAAATATTATTAAAATTAACATATATTACTAGTGGGATTTGTAGAAAATTTAACTTTTCTTTTGAAAAAATTAATTTTAAAAATTGAAATTAAAATATAGTTACATCACTTTCCCCGTTTCCTTTCCTTCCTCCAATCCCTTCTATATACCCACTTCTTGCTGCCCATTGACATCATGGTCTTTTTCCTTTGGTTGTTATTGTTTTGCACACACACAAACACACACACACATGCACATGCACACACACAAATACTTAAAGACAACATGCTCAGCTCTAACGTTACTTGTATGTACATGATTCAGGGCTGGTCACTTGGGATTGAATAAGCAATTAGGGGGTGGGCACATCTCTGGGGAAGATGTCACTGTCACCATCCCTTAGTTGCCTGTGGCTCTTTGTCCGTGGGTGGGCCCCATGAGACTTTCCCTTCCGTGTCAGCATGTCTATTAGTGTTATATACTTCTTCACATCTTGCTTAAGCAGCCATATTATTGAGGTATCATGGGTGACAATTTCACTTCTCATCTTTATATTTTCTACAATCTCTCACTTTTGATGGGGTGTAGGTGCTGTTTGAGTATCCACAGGGTAGGGGAATGAGAATTCAGAAGAGGGTGTCAGATCCCTGGAACTGGCATTCCAGATGGTTATGAGCAGCCATGTTTGCCCTGGGAATTGAACCCTGCTCCCCTGGAAGGTCAGTGTTCTTAACTGTGGAGTCATCTCTTCAGCCTCAGAAGTTGCTTTCTTAACTTATAACACTGAAATCATTTTGGGATATCACCTCCCTTTCCAATGTACCACTTCCCTTTATTGGGAGTAAAAGAAAAATCCCAAGATAGGCAAGCTGTAAACACCAGCAGCTTCCTAGAGGAGGATGAAGAACAGGAAGGAAGAAACAATTTTAATTTTAAATTGAAAAAACAATTTAAATTGGCATGGAGACCAGCTATATGGTGGATAAGCAGCCGCATGGCAGGGAAGGAAGTTTTAAAGAAATCATAGGAAGCCCAAAATGTTGGGGAAAATAGAAGAAAAAGAAAAATGCTTTTCTGAATTATTCAGAAAAGCAAGTAGATTTATGACACTTATCTGGTGGTGGCCCATAAGTTGGTTTTTTTTTTTGACACTGTCTCATAATCTAGATTGTCTATGAACTCACTATGTAGCTGAGGCTGCCCTTGAACTTCTGAAGTTTCTGTTTCTGCCTACCAAGTTCTGGGATTGCAGCATTACCCATTACACTCAATTTATGTTTTTTTTTTTTTTTGACAAGAGAGCATAATTCTCACCTCAAAAAGGATAAGAGATAGTTTATTCTGAAGCCAAATATGAGTGACCATGGCCTGGGAACACATATCTAGGTAATTCCAAATTCTGTGTTTCAACATGGAAGCAGTTTAATGAAGTTTTTATAGAAGCAGAACAAAGAAACAGAAACCAAGTCACTTTAAAAATCCATTGGTGGAAACATTAAGTAGGTGAGTTAAAGAAAGGCAGGGAAAACTGTTATAGGCCTCAGATGCTATCTGATGACATTCTTAGCGGTTTGATTGGTGGAAACGAAGGTTTTTTAAAGTTACTTGTTTCTAAAACATTTTATCTGTTAGTCACAGGATGTTAGGTCAGACACAGAGGTGGGCAATGAATGGCTCTCTGGGAAGATAAGGCTAGACCAAGGTAAATTAGAATTAGTCTCTGGAGCTGCAACATTCAAACCTCTCTATAATCATTGAAATTCTAATCAGCTTTCTTCTGGGAACTTTTCCTCTCTCTCTCTTCCTCTTAAGTCCGTCTTCTTTCAACAGAGTCTTGCTATGTGGATGAAAATGAGGACATAACCACTCCTAGGAATGTCTGAGAAGGTTTTTATTACAGATATAAGGGAGTGTGCAGCTAGAAGCATCTGGAAGAGTCTAGACTGAGCATGGCCAGCAAACTAGACCAGCCTGTGGTGGGGGTGTGGATTTCTTTGGAAACACAGCTGTGTTGAATGAGTATGTAAGAGTTGAGGGAGTGCTTTGTCTACTGCTGAAGAACAGACTCTTGAGAGGGGTGTACAAATCAGCCTACTGACTGGCACCCGTGGGGAACACCTGGGAGTGCTTGTGATTTTGATCAACAGGTATACCTCAGGAGGAGGACATAAGGATGGCCAATGAGAATACATTCTGGTGCATAATTAGAGAGAGGATAAAAAGGAAGGCCCCACAAACTCAAGAGGGCTTTTTGGCTTGGCGTTGCTTTGCATTGCTTCTCATAGCTGCCTCACTTTGAAAGACACCAGAAAGAATGTGACCTAGATTGGGCTGAGGCCAGGTGAAGTATCATTTTGGAGCCATAAAAGACGTGGCCCTGAGGCTGAGGCCACACGAGGCACAGCACTGGCACCAAAGGAGTTCAGCTAGCTTGGACAGACGGAAGAGACCATAACCCCAAGGGGGAGTGCAGCACCCAAGCAACGGGCAGCACGGAGGGTAGCACGTGTCCCATGAAAGTTCAACAAACTCAAATGGACTGGAGAGGCTGTGGCCCTAAGCAGGGGCGCAGCAGCTGCCATTGGGATACCAGGGCTGTGTAGCCGCCGACTAATGGGTGAAAACCACTGGGTAACACTACTGATTGCTATGTTCCCTTTGGCAATGGCTGATTTGGATGGACTGCTGATGTGTTGCCCCAAGAACTACACCTGAGAAGTATCCTTCTAATATGCCTTGGATTCGTGAGTTGGAAGGTAATTAGAGATATTAATAACTAGTTTAAAGGTACGCCAACACTAGCCCAAGAGAGGAGTTTCGGGGAGAGAGCAAGAAAGGAAGAGAGATGGAGCAAAGAGACAACATGGAAACCAAAGAGAGCATGTACCCAAAATGGCAAGTTAATATAGGAATCTGAAACTGGGGGAAGGGAAGCAAAGTCAGCCCCTGGACTGGAGAGGGGCCACAGGTGCTGTGTGAGACTGGGACCGAATACCATTATGGACTTGCTTTACCAGCCCCAGTCTTCACTGATTTCACTCTATTTAAGCTGTTGTTTAAAAAAAAAAAAACTAAAATCAAATATCCCAGTCATACTAGTTTACTAATGAAGACTCAGGAACCAGATGCTGGGCTGAGAACCTGCTAGCACAGAGAGGCAGAGGAAGCACCCAGCTGATGTTACTGTTCTACCAACATCCCAGCCAAAAGCCTTAAGCTAAAACAAAACAAAACAACAACAAAAAAAACAAAACCAGAAGAACCTAGACGAAGAAGCCTAGAAGGAGAAAAACTCTGAAGCCACCCTGAAGGAAGCTCTAAAGGAATGAACCCTAAGGAACCCCAACTCCTTCATGCTGTCTTAAATATCCTCAACTCAGTGTCCCTCCTTTCTGCTTAATCCCTGTCAGCTGGTTTCTTGCTCTGCCTCTTGACCTGGAGTTACCTTTATTTAATCCTGTTTACAGAAAGTTCTTGGATTAAAGGTGTGTGCTTGGATCTGAGCCACACCAAAAGTACTTGTTTACAATAAACAGAAAGTTCTTGAATTAAAGGTGTGTACTTAGAGGTGAGCCATACCATAACCATTTGTTTACAGTAAACAGAAAGCTCTAGGATTAAAGGCTGAGCCATCCCGTAATTACAAACAGATTTTTCTTTTTTTTTTTTTTTTTTGGTTTTTCGAGACAGGGTTTCTCTGAATATCTCTGGCTGTCCTGGACTCGCTTTGTAGACCAGGCTGGCCTCGAACTCACAAAGATCTGCCTGCCTCTGCCTCCCAAGTGCTGGCTGTAAGGTTTTTTTTTTTTTTTCTTTTTTTCTTTTTTTTGGTTTTTCGAGACAGGGTTTCTCTGTGTAACAGCTCTGGCTGTCCTGGTCTCACTTTTGTAGACCAGGCTGGCCTCAAACTCACAGAGATCCGCCTGCCTCTGCCTCCCAAGTGCTGGGATTAAAGGCGTGAGCCACCACCGCCCGGCACAAACAGATTTTTCAATGCACAAACTAGGAGTTCACAACGTGATCAAATATTCTGCTACATTAAGTCATAAAACGTTTTCTGGAGGAAGTTGCACACCTGTAGCTTTCCCACAACCTGCAAGGCCCATGCATCTGGCTTATAGAGTCTTGGATTGAATATAACTGTGATGCTGTGACACAGGACTGGGCCAAGGATACCTAAGGCTCATCCACACTTTGGCAAGCTGTTGAAGTGTTTCTTTCAGGTGTTTGGAGTAACAAAATGAAGAATGTGGCTGGAGCTAGTTGAGTTCCAGGAGCTGTTTTCCTTTTCTTTTCTCAGCAATATACTCCATTTTCGCTAGACCCATGGCTACTTAGATTTAAGACTACATTTTCCAGTCTCCTTGATGGTTATGTATAGTTATGTTACTAAATTCTGGCCAATGAGATGAGATGGGGAGAGGACAAAGTTGATTCATCCCTAGAACAATATGCTAACAGGTGCCTGGGTCTCTGACACTGGGATTTTTATCCTTCCTGGACCGATTGTGCTGTCAACAGGGCAGCCTGGCTTAAGCCTCTGTAACTTTATTCTTATAACAGTCTCACTCTCTGTGGTGGTTTGAATGAAAATGGACCACATGGGGCTGGAGAGATAGTTCAGAGGCTAAGAGCACTGACTGCTCTTCCAGAGGTTCTGAGTTCAATTCCCAGCAACCACATGGTGTCTCACAACCATCTGTACTGGGATCTGGTGTCTTCTTCTGGACTGCAGGCATACATGCAGGCAGAACACTGTATATTCAATAAATAAATAAATCTTAAAAAAACGAAAATGGATCCCATGGGCTCATAGGGAGTGGCACTATTTGAAAGGATTAGGAGGTGTGACTTTGTCTGAATATTGTGGCCTTGTTAGAGGAAGTATGTCATTGGGGGTGGGCTTTAGGGTTTCAAATGCTCAAGCCAAGTCCAGATGTAGAACTCTCAGCTCCTTCTCCAGCACCATGTCTGCCTGCATGCTATGCTTCCTACCATGTTGTCAGTAGACAACACTTCTGAATCTGTAAGACAGCCCCAACTAAATGCTTTCCTTTATAAGAGTTGCTGTAGTCATGGTATCTCTCTTTTTTTTTTTTTTTTTTTTTTTGGTTTTTCGAGACAGGGTTTCTCTGTTTAACAGCTCTGGCTGTCCTGGACTTGCTTTGTAGACCAGGCTGGCCTCGAACTCGCAAAGATCCACCTGCCTCTGCCTCCCAAGTGCTGGGATTAAAGGCGTGCGCCACCACCGCCCAGCATCATGGTATCTCTTGACAGCAATAGAAACCCTAACTAAGCCACTCCCAACTAATGACAGACACCCTGTGTTTGTTTGGTCTGTCCTACATGTTAGGTATTGTGTTAAGGTTTTTTTTTTTTTTTTTTTGGTTTTTCGAGACAGGGTTTCTCTGTTTAACAGCTCTGGCTGTCCTGGACTCGCTTTGTAGACCAGGCTGGCCTCGAACTCACAGAGATCCGCCTGCCTCTGCCTCCCAAGTGCTGGGATTAAAGGCGTGCGCCACCACCGCCCGGCTTTGTGTTAAGCTTTTTCTACACTTCATTTAACTCAACCCTTACAAATGCTTTTGGTACAAAAGCAATGAAACTGCACGTGGTGGGACAAATCTATACTCTCAGTTCTAGGGACGCTGTGGAAAGAATCAGAAGTTCAAAGTCATCCTTGGCTACCTATTAAGTTTGAAGCCAATTTGGGCTACATGAGACCTTGACTCAAAAAAACCAAACCAAACAAAAAACCCAACCCACCATCATCTGCAGTAGAGTCAAGTAAAGTAAGTTAAAAAATGATAGTGAGATATATTTGTGCTAAATTATTATTTGGCAAAACTATGATACAAGAATTAGATTTCTCCATTGGTATCAAGTTGGTTTTATCATATTTGTGCCTGAGAGTAGCCTGGAGTTGCTATAGAAAACTTGAAATAGCCAACCCCTGTGGCACACACCTTTGATCCCAGAACTCAGGAGGCAAAGGCAGGTGGATTTCTGTGAATTTGAGGTCAGTCTGGTCTATGTAGTGAGTTCCAAGACAGCCAGAGTTATACAGTAAGGCCTTATATCAAAAAACAAACAAAAACAAACAGCTGAAAAAATTTGCTGATGGGCTATGCATTGTTTCTCTTATTTTCTTTATTAATGTTATGATACTATGCAGATAGTCAATAAATCAAGAGGTAAAATATTATCAAAAAGTTCCTTAGATATGGTTTGACCTCTTAGGAATGGAAGGGTCAGGCCCTGTGGCCATACTTTGCGTTAGAAGTTAGGCCTTTTTAGTGAAATTAATAGACATTTCAGATTGGCATCTAGCCTCACATAGGGAAGAGCTTGGCATCCCTTTATATGCCCTGTTGCTAAGAAACCTCATAAGCCACTCAGATGACGTCATTAGCTGTGAGAAGCAGTGGGAATGCTGGGACACCCTAGGTGGAGGACTTTCAAGATGGGACCACAAAGACCTTCCTGTTGAAGGGGTGTGACTTGGGAAAGCCTGTGCAAACGTCAGTAACCAGAGCAATGGGAATGCTGGGAGACCCTCTTTTGAGAATCTCGAGATGGGAAGATATATAAGCCAAAGATCCTCCAGGTGTCTCTCTCTCTCTCCTGCCCTCATCAGCTGGGAAGAGTGTAACAAGGTATACGCCATTGGCAGAATTTGGACTGCTGTAGCCCAATGCAAAGGCATGGCATAGACCTTCTGAGGGAGAGTCCTCTGGAGGCATCTGCCTTGGGGCTCCAGAGAACCAGAAAGGTGAGCGGGACATGCAGAATTGGAAAGATGTTTGGATAAGCTTTTTGACTTGAGAATTCTGGGTCAGGGAGACTGGGGAGGCAATTCTTGGCTGATTGAAAAGACCGCCCTTAGTTGGAGGTTGGAACAGACTGACCGTATAAACTGGCCACAGTTTGATGGTGAAAATAGACTGGCCTTAAGAACTGGTAAGATAGGTCCCAATGGACTTTGAGCTTAAAGATACTGCATGATGGGACTGCTGTAAGCCAAGCCATCCTGCATGGATCTACGCTAAGAATATTAATATCCATGTGGGGCATGGTGGTGCACACCTTTAATCCCAGCACTCGGGAGGCAGAGGGAGGTGAATCTCTGTGAGTTCAAGGCCAGCCTGGTCTACAAAGGTTAGTCCAGGTTAGTCAAGGATACACAGAGAAACCCTGTCTTGAAAAACCTAAAAAAAAAAAAAAAAAGAATATTAGTATCCTTTTTTTTTTCTCTTCATTTTTTTTTATTCTACTGAAACACATACATTGATTTTCAGGTTTTGAAATAGACATTTGTTCTCGTGATAATCTGCTCAGGATGTGCTATCTCTCTTTTTTTTTTTTTTTAAGAAACTTAAAATAGCCGGGCGGTGGTGGCACATGCCTTTAATCCCAGCACTTGGGAGGCAGAGGCAGGCGGATCTCTGTGAGTTCGAGGCCAGCCTGGTCTACAAAAGCGAGTCCAGGACAGCCCGAGCTGTTATACAGAGAAAACCTGTCTCGAAAAACCCAAAAAAAAAAAAAAAAGAAACTTAAAATAGTGTTAAGTGTTTTTAGGTATTAGAGTGTTTTTAGGTATTAAGGTATTTTTAGGTAGATTATAGATTTTAGACTATAGGTTTAGGGTTATAGGATTTAGGTGTTTTACAGGTGATTAATTAGTATTAATAAATATAAGTGTGATAAATAAAAATATTCTGTTACTATACTGTTCCATTCTCAAGTGACTTGTTTGGTAGAGTTGGGGTGACATTATTGTCCTTGACATCCACTTCTGTTATCATAGAAGCAAATGAATACACAGAACGTTTGTGGTTCTTAATCTTCAATCAGGGAACTTCCTTCCAGTCAATAAAAGTCGTTCATTTTCTCACCTGTCCTTCAGATCGGAGCTTGGGCTGCTTTTGCTTTCAAGGGTGAGAGGCAGTAGAAAATATTCTACCCAAAACTTCTAGCAAAGTATGTTTGTAGTATGATTTCAGGAATCCCTGAAGTTCCCTTGAAACCTACGGTAGGACTGTTTCTGTGACTTACCTGATATCTACCTCCCTGCTTAGATAACTGAGGAAGTAGGTGGAACACTCCTGAATGAACAAGGTCTCATTGTGGCAAGTTGATAAACCCTGTCTGTGGGTGTGAGGTCTAGAAATAGGTGTGGAAAAGCTGATATGCTATGGTGGGCGGTATTGTATGTTTTCTTTCTATAACTCATTTTTATTAGTTAATTAATCTGTGATGACTGCTGAAAATTATAAAATAAACTTAAGACAAATTATCCATCAGTCCTCTATACAGGGAGAATGTCAACTTTCTCAGTATCATCCCAGCCTCTGTACATAACTATGTACAACTATTTCAGATTATAATTATGTCATTTCTATCTTCCCTATCTCCAAACCCTCCCATATAACCTTCCCAGCTCTCTGTCAATTTCATGGCCTCTTTTTTCATTAACTGTTGTTATATATATATATACACACATATGTACATATATATGTATGTATGTGTGTGTGTATTCTTTTTTTGTTTTGTTTTTTTTCAGAGTTTTTCTGTGTAGTTCTGACTGTCCTGGATTTGCTCTGTAGACCAGGCTGGCCTTGAACTCAGTGATCCACCTGCCTCTGCCTCTCAAGTGCTGGGATTAAAGGTGTGTGCCACCATGCCAGGCAACTATATACATATTCTTAAGTATAACCTACTCAGTCTATATGATGCTGCTTATATGTATGTTTTCAGAGCTGACCATTTGGTATTGGATAACCAATTTGTATGTTCTTGCTTGGGGAAGACCATTTCTCCTACTCTCAGCATTCCTTAGTTGCATGTAGATCTTTGTGTAGGGTTGAGGCCCCATGTGCTTTCCACCGCCCACTTCTGCACACCTATTGTTGCCCTTGTTCAGCTCATGAATAGGTAGTCATGTTGGTGAAACTATGGGTGTACCTTCTGACTTTCATTAGAGATACAATCTCACAGCAAACTCCCTGATCCTCTGGCTCATAGGACTTTAGGCTCCCTCCCTCCTTTGGAAGCTTGCATGGTGTCTTCTGGTACTATGAAAGCTAGACCTAAGGGAGGGGGTGTTCAGATCAGTTCTAGCTCAGAGATATTTGGGCTGTGTTTCTAAAATGCATGGTGTCTTCAGCAACAGGGACTTACCTTCCACTTCTGGAGGGGCACTCAAGGGCAATAACAATAGGTTGTATGTTTTGTGACTCTTGGACAACCCTGACAAAGAACTCAAAAGAGGGCTTCTCATTTCTGGTATTGGGTAGTCTTTGGCTCTTGAGGGGAACATTGTCAGCCCAATTGGAAAAAGCTTATTTAAAATATATATGTATATTTATACACAGAATTACATATATTATAGATGCTTTTAGATAAATGGTTAATAGCATGAATCATCCTATTGCTTTTTTCTTATGACATTTTCATACTTAATACTTTTTCAGAGTCCTTATTATTATTTTACCCTTACTTCCTTTTTTTTTGTATTTACCTCCATCTCCCCTCCTTAAAGAGCCTCCATTTCCCATTTCCCATTTTCCTGATTAGGCCATTTGTACCTTGCCATTCCTCTCTCTATTGCTCCCTTATGCCCTGATTCTGAAATGGTCCCTTTTTACTTAGCTGCTTTTTGCAGTTACTCAGGATATTTCTGTACATCTGGAGATTTGGAGCTACGAGCCTCTGGTGAGAGAGAACATGCGACATTTGTCTTTCTGGGTCTGGGTACCTCACTCATGATCTTTTCTGGAAAAGGAAAGGAAAGGACATGACTTCTGCTTGGTATGGTGAAGGAGAAAGTTTATTACAGATATGTGGGAGAGCATAGCCAGAGGCAGACACATCTGGGAGAGTCCAGAGTGGGCATGACCCTGAATCATGTGGGGAGAGGGGTAAGAGAAGGGAGAGAGGGGAACCAAGTACAGCAGCCAGGAGGCCAAAGGTACAAAAGGAACAAGAGGGACAGGCAACCAAAATGTCTGGATTATACAGGGAAGAGCCTCTGGGGGAAGGGCAGCCCAGCCCCTGGCTAGAGAGTTCAGTGGGGTAGAAATTAGGTCTCTTTAGTGAAATTAGTAGGCAGTTCAGATTAGTATCTGGCAGCACATAAGGAGGAGCTTGGTGTTCCTTTGGTTTGCTGATATGGACACAAAGCCAGTTGTGACAGGATTATATACCCTGTTGAAGGGGTGGAGCTAAGAAACCTTGAAAGACAAGCAGATGACATCATTTGCCGTGAGAAGCAATGGGACTGTTGGACATCTTGAGAAATCTTGTGGACTCTCGAGACTGCCAAGTATCGAGAGATAATGCCATATATAAACCAGAGAACTCCACGCAGTCTTTCTCTTCCTCCTGCCCTCACCGACTGAGAAGTCACGCTGAAGACACGTGCAGCAAAGTACACTATTAACAGAACTTAGACTGCTATAGTCCAAGGCAAAGGGCTGTTATAAAACCTGCTGAGAGTTCCTTGAAGGCGTCTGTCTTGGGGCCCAAGAACGCCGGAAAAGTGAGCGAAGCAAGCGGAGCTCAGAAGCCACTCGGAAAAGCTTTTCACCCCTGAGACTTACCCAACCCAAAAAGACCATGGCAGCAAGCCCTAGCTGATTGAAAAAGCCGCCCTCAGTTGGCTGTTGGAACAGACTGACTTTATAAACCAGCCACAATTTGGTGGTGGAAATAAACTGGCCTTACGAACTGGCAAAGTAAGGCCCAATGGACTTTAAGCTTGAAAGATACTGTCTTCCAGGACTGCCGTAAACCAAGTCATCCTGCATGGGCCTATGCTAAAAATATTAATATCCTTTTAAGAAAGTTAAAATAGTGCTAGTTGTGTTTTTAGATAGGTATTAGAGTGTTCTTAGGTATTAGGGTATTCTTAGATAGATTATAGATTTTAGAATATAGGTTTTAGGTTATAAGGTTTAGTTATTTTATAGATGCTTGTTAAATATTAATAAATATAAATGTTTATAAATAAAAATATCCTATTACAGTTCAGGGTTGAAGGTGGGGTATGCAGTCATACCCTGTAACAGGTAGGGACTGAGGGATGCTGGGAGAACCTGGAAGCCAGGTCTGACTTGATAAGTTAAATAGACGCCTTAGGACCTTGTCCAGGTTTGAAACTTAACATATATATATATATATATATATATATATATATATATATATATATATACTTCATTTTCATGATCTAGTCTTTGGTTGAAGGACATTTAGGTTGTTTCCACTTCATATCTACTGAGAATAAAGGAGCAATGAACATGGCTGAGCAAGTATCTGTTACTATATAGATGTGTCCTTCCTTAGTTTGGGGACTTTTTTTTGTTTTTGTTTTGTTTTGTTTCTCTGTGTAACAAGCCCTAGCTGTCCTGGACTCACTTAGTAGACCAGACCAGGCTGGCCTTGAACTCACAGAGATCTGCCTGCCTCTGCCTCCTGAGTGCTAGGATTAAACAAATGCCACACCAGGCCTGGCTGTGTTTTGTCTGGTCTATACAATTGACTTGGAATTCTTCTCCCTCATATATACCTGCAATTGAAAGATTTGCTTTTTTCTTTTGTCTCACATTTCCTGTGTGTTCCTTTCCTGTGTTTAATTTTTTATTTCACATTCCTTGCTTATTTGATCTAGATCCCCTACCTTAGCTCTGAGTCCTGATATTCTGACTTCTGTTTGGTTCATTTTACTTGTAAGATTTTCCTTGGAGTTTTCTAGTTGGGCTATTGTATTTTTCCATCTTCATTTCAGCCCGAGTTCCTTCAGCGTTTCTACCTCCTTACTGAATTCCATCCTCTAGTCCTGGGTTATTTCCATCATCCCTTTGTTTGTATTGTCTTGGGCATCACTCAGGTGTTCATTTCCTTTTTTACTTTTATTGAACTGTGTAACCCAACCTTTTTAATTATTAACACTTATTTATTAATAAATCACTTAAATACTATTCCTATAAAATCATACAACCCCAGCCGGGCGGTGGTGGCGCACGCCTTTAATCCCAGCACTTGGGAGGCAGAGGCAGGCGGATCTTTGTGAGTTCGAGGCCAGCCTGGTCTACAAAGTGAGTCCAGGACAGCCAAGGATACACAGAGAAACCCTGTCTCGAAAAACAAACAAAAAAAAAAAAATTAAAAAAAAAAATCATACAACCCCTATACATTCCTACAACCCCTAAGACCTAACCACTAAACCTATCGATAACAATTACAACTATTTTCATAAGGATACAGTCTCTGGGGCAGGTCCTCAGTCATCAGGAACACAGTCTCTGGGGTAGACTCTTTAATGCACTTAGCAGTCCTTTTTCTGGAATATCTCAGACGCAGGTTTGTCAGGGTAAATTGGCTATGGCAGTCTCACCTTAAATAAAGCTTGAGGCTTTCTTCTCTCTGGGAGACCCCAGCCGTCTGTAGGCCAACTTACTTCCTTCGTATCAGCAACTCTGCCACTCTGCCTCAGTCTTTAAAGCTGGCCACAGTTCCGTTCTGGCCGCTGTTCCGACAGGTCAAACCCCTCTAGGCAAAAGCTGAGCCACAGGGTTTAGTCCTTGGTCTTTTGCTGTCTTGCTGAGGCTTTCTCTGCTCACCAGCTTCCTTCTGCCTCAGGGAGATCTGGCCATTGGTCTACCAGCACTTTCTCCAGCAGTACTCTCAGAGCTCTCTATATCGGGGGCCCTTAGCACGCCACCACTCTCTGGGCTCATCCACTTGTCCTTAAATAGGATCGCTCCTTGTTCCACCTGCTTCAGCTTAATTTGGGCTCTGCCCACTTAGCAGTTGAAAACAATGCCAGGTCATAAAGTCTTTCCTTGTTTCACCTGGCTTCAACCTTGTTTTCAGTCCATAGAGACTCCCCTCGTTTCATGTGACATCATCCATAAGCTGATAAGCCAATTGCTCACAGCCAAGTTGATCTTCATGCCCCAAATTAAGAGACTGTATCAGAAACCACTGGAAGTTGAGAATAATCCAGTGTGTCTTTACTGGTCAAATAATTCAGACCCTCAATGATGTGACCTTGTTTCATGTGCTTATGCACAGAAAGTGAGTGAAGGAGGTAAGTAAGATTGGTAGTAATTGGCAATGAAACAAGGCCACACCAGCGAGGGGCTGAATTTTTTTAACCAGTGAGGATGTACATATGAACGCACACATAGAAATGCATCTATGAACACACACATGCACATTTACATATCAACTCCCAGTACTTGGGAGGCAGAAGTGGGTGGATCTCTGGGAGCTTGAGGCCAGTCTGGTCCCAGGATAGCTGGGGCTACATAGTGAGACCCTGTCTCAAACAACAACAACAGCAACAACAATTAAAGAGGTAAAAGGGCTGAGCTCTGAGCTCCTGCACTGGGGAGGAGAGAACTGGCCAAAGAAACCAAGGAGGGACCAAGGTAGCAGAGAGAGGGCCAGCTAAACAAATTAGTTCCAGGAAGTAGTGATGAAATGCAGAAAGGGTTGATCACTAAAGATAAGGATAGGGAACTGAAGTCTGAAGTAAGCCAAGGTGGCTTGGTGACCTCTGAAGCTGTTTTGGTAGAGAAGGGGCTAGAGTGGAGAGCATTTGTTTGGAAGGAGTTTTAGGGAGAAAAAAACACATCAGATGTAGACAACTTCTTTGGAGAAGTTTTGCAAAATGAAGTGAAACGAATGCAGGGGTTGATGAGGGATGTAGGACCCAGGACAGGCTTTTTGCTTCTCTTTGGGATAAATGCATTGACACAGGGTTTCTCGGTGTAGTAACTTTGGGCGTCCTGGACTCACTCTGTAGACCAGGCTGGCCTTGAACTCACAGAAATCCACCTGCCTCTGCTTCCCCAGTGCCGAAAATGCATTATTTTTGATGGTAGTGTCAGGTCCCCCCTCTCTTTTTCTTCATAAAATCTTGTTACATTTATTTGTATTTTATTTAGTTTGTGTGTGTGTATGAAGGTAGAGGACAACTTTAGGGAGTCAGTTCTTTCTTTCAACCTGTGGATCCTGTTTGGGATGTCAGGCTTTGTAGCAAGTGCCTTTACCCAGTAAGGAATCTTGTTGATTCTCTCTCATTTTTTTGTTTTTGTTTTTGTTTTTTGAGACAGGGTTTTTATGTGTAGCCCTGGCTGTCATAGACTCACTTTGTAGACCAGGCTAGTCTTGAACTCACAGAGATCAGCCTGACTGTGCCTCCCAAGTGCTGGGATTAAAGGTATGTGCCACCATGCCCGGCATCTCATTTTTTTCAACACAGTCTTCTGTATCTGTATCTCAGGCTGTATCTTTGTGTGAGTATATGCATGTGAGTACAGATATCTGTGAAAGTCAGACCAAACTGAGGTCCTCTGCAAAAACAGTCAGTGCTCTTAACCATTGAGCCATTTTTTCAAAAATGAAGAAAGCCATTTCCTTTCTTTTCTTTATCTTCCTTTTTCTCCACTTTTCTTTCTTTTTTTGAAACAGGCTCTGGCAAGTTTTACTACAGAAGAGCTTCCCTGGTTCATTGTTTTCCTGTCTGCTCTGGTGTGGTTCTAGTTGAATAATAAAAAAAAAGAAATAAAAAGGAAAGGACATGACTGCTCTTAGTATGGTGGAGGGGAAAGTTTACTGTAGTTAAAAGGGAGAGCATAGCCAGAAGCAGAGACAGAGGCATCTGGGAGAGTCCAGAGCGGACATGACCCTGACTGTGCTGGGCCTTGTAGGGAGAGGGGGAGGGGAAGGGAGGGAAGAGAGAGTGGGCCAGGTGCAGCTGCCAAGAGGGCAAGGGTACAAAAGGGACAGGTAACCAAAATGTCTGGATTATATAGGGAAGAGCCTGTAGGTGAAGGGCAGCCCAGCTCCTGAGAGTTTGGGTTTGGGGGCTGGGTACACCAGCCATAACAGGTAGGGACTGAGGGATGCTGGGAGAACCTGGAGGCCAGGTCTGCTTTGATATGTTAAATAGGCGCCTCAGCCATTTGATCCAGGGTTTGAGACTTAACACTAATAATATCAGAATCACCAGATCAGTGGCAGCCAGTGTGAACACTGTTGTGTGTGGTTTCTTGAGAAATGTGGTTGTGTTGAATGAATGTGTTTTTTGTTTTGGTTTCAGGTATGGGATGTGGAGGTGGTTTGTCCACCACTGAAAAGCAGACTCATGAGAGGGGCATGCAAAACATTTTGATGGAAGAGTCCATGATGTTCTCCCATCCAGAAACTGTTACCTGTGGGGAACATGGTTATATCCTTTGATGGACAGACTCCTTGGAGAGGACATGATCTTGGTCAACAGGAAGTACCTCATGTGGAGGGCTTGAGGTTGGCCAATTAGAAAATATTCTTGTGTAGATTTTGAGGGGGTATAAATAGAAACCCCAGACACACAGGGGGACTTTTGCTTGACATCACTTCTCATCACTGCTTTGCTTCGAAATATTCCAGACAATGCTTTGCTGAAACTTTGCTACTGAAGATTTCAGCCCAGGTTGGGCTGAGCCTAGGTTGGGCCCCACTTGGGGCCATGAGAGCTTCTTCAGCTGTCCTTCGTGGTGCTCCCCAAAAACTGCTGCTGGTTTCCTGGTTAGCTGTGTTCCTGTTGCTGCTGATGCAGTTTGGCTGAACTGCTGGAATCCTGATGAATCCTCCCAAGGACCTAGGTATACCGAGGTTTACAACTTCTGCTCTATTAATATCCTTTCTCCTGTACCTCAGGTTTCTGGGTTGAAAGAGTGGTAGAGATTTTAATATAACAAAAAATAAATAGTTTAAAAATACACCTTCACTCACTGGCAGCATGGACCACAGACATCAACACAGACCACAGATGACCACATGGCCTTCAGTAGCAGCACAGGCCTTGGACGTCAGCACAGTTCCCTGCTGCAGCAGGACCATGGACCCAAACATGGCCCTTGGCAGCATCACAGACCATGGGCTTCCACATGGCCCTAAGGCTTCATCATGGCCCGGGGCAGCAGTACAGACCACTGATACCAGCATGGCCTCTGGGGGAAGTACGGACCCTGGGGGTGTTTTGAGGAGATCCAATCCAGGAAATGAACCATTCCTCATCTTGGACATCTTGTCACTGCTCAGAGCCAGGGGGACTGTGTGGCTGGGCAGCATGTTAGGGGGCTGAGTCTGTGCAGGCTCCCGGCTGCTGCACATCACCCTGCTGACCCTACTGGGCAACAACATGTTTCTCTGTCAACCGCAGCTTTCTCTTACACCTGTCACAACTGTTGCGTGACAGTTCTGCCTCTCTCTGCTGTGCATGCACACTCTGTTCTTTCACTTTCCCGTCTCTCCACCTCATATTTTTGTCACAATGGTGTTGGAAGCTGCAGTGTACACACACACACACACACACACACACACACACACACACACACACACTGCTCAATCAGCTTTATATGCAAGTGTTCATTGCATTGAGTCATTGGTCTGGTTTCAGGCTTCTAATACATCATCAATACTGGACCATCGCCTAGACTCCTCTCGGATACCCTGTTGTTTGTTCCCCAGAGCCATGGTGATCCATGCTCCAATTTTGCTGGACTGGCTTCTTCACAAGATCCAGCAGCACACAGATGGAGTCCATGTTGGGATGGACCAACTCAAAGTGCTAGATCTGGGCCTGGATGGTAGATGCGTTGGTCAGCTTGGGCCTTTGGTAGGCCCTGTAGGGGTTATTCGACCACCAAAGGGGTCATGACCCACAGGTTGAGAATGGCTGCTCTAGCTCCTCAGGGAGGGGTGAGGCCTCACAATCCCTCTCCCATCAATGATGGCATGCTGATGGCCTCAGTCTTGACTAGGTCTTACACAGGTGGCCACTGCTGCTCAGAGGTCATGGAAGTAGCAGCTGTGTGCCATCCAGAAGAGAATGTAAAACAGGTATTTTAACTCTTGGCTCAGGCCTGCTCTGGCCTCCATGCTGTATGGTTTCTGCTGTTGTTCTGTTCCTCTAGTATGTGGCATATTTTCTTTTTTATTTGTATGCTTTGTGCTTTTGTTGTTGAAAACTGAACATTGGTGTTTGATAATAAGATAATTGTGAAAATCAGGTTTTTCTGCTTCTCTGGTTTTGCTGGTATTTTTGGCTATCTTTAATGTGGTTTCTTAAAAAAAATAGGAGATTTATTGATTTTATGTGTATGAGTGTTCTGCCTGCATGCTTGTCTGTGTACCACATGTATGTGGAGGTCAGAAGAGGGCTTGGGATCCCCTGGAACTAGAATTTCAGATAGTTGTGAGCTACCATGTGAGTGCTGGAAACTGAGCCTGGGTCCTTTGCAAGAGTAGCAAGTGCTCCTAACCACTGAACCATCTCCCCAGTCCCTACTGCAGTTTCTTTTGTATGTCATAGCCCTTAAATGTTTGATTCACAAAATGGGAAAAGAGGGCCAGCTGGATGGCTCAGCAGGGAAAGGCGCTTGTCAGATAAGCTGAATTCAATTCCAGGAATTCACAAGGCAGAAGGAGACAAGTTGTGCTCTGGCCTTTACACACGAACCATTGCAAGTTGTGTGTTCCCCCTCCCTCCAAACGAACAAATAAAGGTGATTAAAGAGAAAGGGGGAAGGAAAATATTTCTGGAGCTTTAAGTCTCCTCAAAGTTGCTTCAGCCAGAAGAGAAAAGGCAGCAGATGTAGTCCTGGGGTAAAATCCTTCCCTGATAGCTCACCAGCTGGGGACTAAGCATGGAAATACATGAGCCTATGGGAGCCAATCCTGATCAAACCATCACAGATGTCTATCATGAAGATCTATCATGATCTGTGCACTGGAGAGACATTAAAGAACACTCAGGAATCCTTCCTGTCACGGAGCTTTTATAGTCCACTAGGGGAGTCAGATAACAGAAAGACAAGAAAACATACTGCAACCTCATGTAGTAAGTACCATGAAAAATTGCTTACCTGTAGCAGATGCCATGTTTGCCCCATACATGTCCCTTCAGCACGCGATGTTCTCATGCAAGCTGGCCTTGCAAAGAGAACCATCAACTACTTGCCTGAGGGGAAGTAGTTGTCCTTGTCCTTCTATCATGCGACTGAGGCTCCCTGAGGGGAAGTAGTTGTCCTTATCCTTCTATGGTGCAACTGAGGCTCCCAGAAAGCCCTAGTGTACTTAGCATCAGCTTTCTGCAGAAGTAACTTCCTCTGAGCTTTCTCTCTTACTCACTTTTTCAGGTCACCTTCCTTACATGTTACTTGGACTTTTTATGTGTTCAACCATGAAAAATAATAGAATGAGTGGACATGGGCAGTGGGCTGGGCCACCAAGCCACCCACAGTCATCTGGTTGGTGGGTGTGATGATTATTATTATTTTTAAATGTGTACGGGTGTTTTGCCAGCATATATCCATATATATATATCTGTACATCGCTTTCATGCCTGGTGCCCCCAGAAGCCAGAAGAGGTTATTGGATCTTCTGGGACTAGAATCATAGATGATTGTGAGCTGCTGTGTGGAAGGTGGCAACTGAATCCAGGTTCTTTGCAAGAGCAGCAAATGCTTTTAGCTGCTGAGCCATCTCTCCAGTCCCTGTGATGGTTGTTTTTAAATGTCAACCTAGAATCCCCTGATCAGAAGCCTTAGCTGAGGGACTGTTTCAATGGGGTTGGCTTGTGGGTATGTCTGTGGGTGATTATCTTGATTGCTAATTGATGTGGAACAAGCCACACTTTGGGGGCTGCACCATTTTTTCCAGCTGGGCCCTGGACTGTGTAAGTGTGAAGAAAGCCAGCAAGCAGGCAGCATGGTGCATTTGTCTCTCTGCTTTTGACTGTGGGTGGGGTGTGACAGCTGCTTGAGTTCCTGCCTTGACTTTTCTGAAGTGATGGACTGTCACCTCAGATTTTAAACTAAAATAAAGCTCCCAAGGTTGCTTTTAGTCGTGGTGTTTTATCACAGCCACAGACATGCCACTTGAACAGTGGGCCATTGAGAAAAACTCTGGATTGGAGAGCTATTCTGAGACTTGCCCTAAGTTTTTGCAGTCAGTAGATCCTTCTGCTCATACAAGAATATAGACTTTGGGCTGGAGAGATGGTCCAGGAGTTAAGAACACCGACTTCTCTTCCAGAGGACCCGGGTTCAAATCCCAGCACCCACATGGCAGCTCACAACTGTCTGTAACTCCAAGAGCTGACACCCTCACACAGACATACATGCTGGCAAAACTTTAAAACACTAGTATCATAAAGTAAAAATAAATAAAAATAAAAAAAACTGTTGGGCATGGTGGTGCACGCCTTTAATCCCAGCACTTGGGAGGCAGAGGCAGGTGGATCTCTGTGAGTTCAAGGACAGCCTGGTCTACAAAGAGAGTCCAGGACAGCCAGAGCTGTTATACAGAGAAACCCTGTCTTGAAAAAACCAAAATAAATAAATAAATAAAAAGAAAAAAAAAACCGACTTTGGCTGAGTTCAAAAAGCCCCTTGTGGTGGTCAGAATATGAAAGATTTTATCAAAATAAAACCATCTTATCCATTAAATTACTCCCTGTTATGGCTTAGGTATGAAATGGTCCATACCCCTCCCTCAGCTCCTCAGTGTTGAATGGTTGGTTTCTAGTTTGTGGCCTATTTTGGGAATATCTGGAAACTGTAGAAAGTGAGGCCTATTTGACAAAAGTAGGTCACCCCTGGGTGTTAGGCAGAGCTGTCTAAAGGAACAGAACTAGTAGGATGTGTGTGTGTGTGTGTGTGTGTGTGTGTGTGTGTGTGTGTGTGTGTGTGTGTCTAGAACGGCTTATGGGATAGGGCTTGGGTAATCCATCAACAGCTGTCTGTATACTTTTGAGGCTGAGAACCTGGTAGCTTCTCAATCCATGAACCTCCATGTTCCAGCAGTCCCAATCTGAAACCACAGACCTGGAAGGTTTCTGGAGAATTTATAATCCTCAGTCCATGCTGGAGGGCCAAAGAAGCTGGAGTCTGCTGCTAGTGAAGGCTAGTATCAGCAGATACCAATACTCCCACTAGTAAGACATGAAGGCAGGTGGGCAAGCAATACTGTCTCCCTCCAACCTCTTTGTATCTGGGACATCCATTGGAAGGTGCTGTCCACCAGAGGGAACATTTCTTTCAGTTAGTCTTCTGGAAATTTCCTCAGAGATCTGCCTAGAGACATGTCTCTCATTGATTCCACATGCCATCAGATCAACAGTCAACATTCACCATTATACTGGGGTGGGTCTTTGAGGCTTGTATCTGGTCCCCAGTCCCTTCTTCCTTGTTTTGTTTGTTGTGAAGAATGTTCTTTGCCTCATACTCCCTCCGCCATGATGTTTAACTTTACCAGGATCCAGAAACATAGAGCCAATTAACAGTGGACTCTGGAACCTCTGAAATGTTAAGTAAATATTTCCTCCCCAAGCTGTTTCTGTCAGATGCACGTTCCCAATAACTGAAGAGCCTGACAAACACACTCCCTCACATTTTGTAGGTAACTTCTCATTTGGGTCCTTGGGCTCGTTCCTCTTTTCCTCAGCTCTTAGCTGCTAATAATAGAGCCAGTGTTTTTTTCAGTTTAAATAAGCTACAGTTTTTTTCTTTATGATTATAAAAGTCATCTCTCTCTCTGTTTTTTTTTTTGTTTAAAATTTTAAGTGCAAGTCAGACTTGATGGCCACAGCTATAATCCTAGCATTTGGAGGTTGAAACAGGAGGATTATTAGTTTGAAGCCAACATGGGTTGTATCCTTCACACCTGAAAAAAGTCCCAATATATTTTATTTTATTTTTTGAGATAGGTTCTTACTATGTAGCTCTGGAATTCTCTAGGAGGCCAGGCTGGTTTTGAGCTCCTGATGATTCTCCAACCTCTGCCTTCCAGGTGCTGGTCACCACTCCTGCCTCATAACCCTAGTAGCTTGAAATAAGAACTGTAGAGGAAAACGAAAATCTCTCTCCGTGGCAGATGAACGAGGGTTGCAGATCCTCAGGCACAGTGTTAAGAAGTGGACTCTAGCCGGGCGGTGGTGGCGCACGCCTTTAATCCCAGCACTCGGGAGGCAGAGGCAGGTGGATCTTTGTGAGTTCGAGGCCAGCCTGGTCTACAAAGTGAGTCCAGGACAGCCAGGGCTACACAGAGAAACCCTGTCTCGAAAAAACCAAAAAAAAAAAAAAAAAAAAAGAAGTGGACTCTGCTGCTCACCTTGAACATGAAGAGTCTCGGGGCTACTTGGTGACTAGAATCTTGTGGAAATGACTTTGGAACACCTGCCCCTGCAGTCCAGCATTGCTCTGGGAGAAGTTCAGGCCACATGGAGGGGTGCTGCAGTTGACAGTTGAAATCTTAGTCTAGTCTACAGCCAGCACCGATGCTCAGCTGTGGCCATGACCCCCCCCCCCCCCCCCCAACCCCCCCCCCCCCCCCCGTGGAAGGCCAGCCTAAGAGCGTTTGGATAGCTCTATCACCAGTCATAATCTGATTGCAGTCTCGTGAGAGACCTTGGTGGGAACTGTGAGCCAGGAACCCACAACAATAACAAGCCACCACAACAATAGTTACCCACCACAATAAAGTGCTGTGTTAAGCTGTAAAGTTTTGGAGTAGTTTGCAATGAAGTAACTAATGACTGCCATGTATTACCAGTTCACTGTCTTGCGATGACAATATTAGTTTTTATTCATTTATATTTATTTTTTGTTTTCAAAACAATATTATTCTTTGAAAATATTACACAGTTATACAACTCTTGACCATATCTGTCTATCATCACCTCTTCCAACTCCTCAGGCGCTCCCTACCATCACCCATTGTGCTGGTTAGTTATGTCAACCTGACACAAGCTAGAGACATCTGAGAAAAGGAAACCTCAGTTGAGGAAAATGGCTCCATAACATATGGCTGTAAGGCATTTTCTTTCTTTTTTTTTTTTTAATTATTTTTTTTTCTTCAAGTTACATCTCAGTAATAAACCCCTCCCTATTCCCCCTTCCTAACCCGCCCTTCCACCCTCTTCCTTCCAGAGGTTTCCCCTTTCAGTCCAACAGCTGGTTCCTTCTCTTATAACAGTAAGTATTATACAAAACAATAGATATAAATATGCCACATTTATGAGAGTAAATTGGCCCAGTATACCTTCCCAATGTTCAGTTTATACCTATTTGGCTCCTGACTTTAACATTCTACTATCTACCCAACTCCATGAGTTTAAAGGTCTATATGTGACTCAACATTCATACTATCTTGCAACACACTTTTAAGAGTATCTTCTTAGATCTATAACACCCTCTTGATTCCTAAACAGTTCAAAATTTAACTATAAGATTCTATCTGTCTATTCTTCAACCACCTCAGAGACCTGAGAGGGATAAATATATTTGCTTATATAGGAAGTG
>CAJQZJ010004755.1:11555260-11567970 GCA_907164525.1 Lophiomys imhausi | reverse complement strand
GTTGTATACAAAAATGGCTTGAGATTTTAGTGTGTGTGTGTGTGTGTTTGTGTGTGTGTGACATTTCTTGCCTATGGGCAATGTCTTGAATGTATCCTCTTCACTTCAGAAGGAAAGGAATCTCTTGGGTTTCCTAGTGTATGAGGGCAGATGCTAATGGGCCCTTCTCTGGGCAAGGTGACAATACCATTGTGGGTAAGCATTACAAAATGCTGTGGCTGTCCTCTCTGAAGGAAGTAATTCTTCCTTGCATGGGCGAACAGCAGACTTGTAGGTGTTCTGGTGCTAAGAATATAAGAGAAGCTGGACATGGAATAGAGAACTGGTGAGCCAACCAAGATGTCCAATGAAGATTGGAAACCTCCTACCATCTAGTCATTTATTATTTTACTGTAAGCTTCAGTATTTGAATTGATTACCCTGTCTATAGTACAAAAATAAAACAACACTCATGAATGGTGAATGGTGGGGGGTGGTGGAAATGTAGCTTATGGTAGTGTTCTTGTGTGGTACGTGCAAAGCCTGGGGCTCAGTGTGTGACACTAAAAACCAAGGCAAGGCAAAACCAAACCAAACTAAAACTAAAAGTGTATAGTGAAAATACTCCCTTCCTAGCTGTTGTGTTCTCTCCTTAGGGGGTATTCAAGGCCATATGTTTAGAATCTACTTCAGAATGATTGTAGGTAGCTGTACACACACACACACACACACACACACACACACACACACACACACACACTGTTTTAAACAAGTGGTAACATACACTTTGTTTTTTTACTATTGTGCATCTTGTCTTTTTATTAATATGCTCAAAGAATTTTATATAAGTTATAAAGTATCTCAGAGTACTCCTGAGTGACTGTAATGTATTTAACCATTCTCTTTTGGATATATTATTTCCAACCTCTTGCTGTTATAAACAATGCTGAATTAATAAATTGTACAAATCTAATTTTTACATGCATAAGAATAATTTGGGGTGGGGCAAGATGGCAGTGACCAGATCAGACACATTCTGAGTGAGGGGAAACCAGCTAGATCTCCGCAGAGATATACTTGTGCTGAGAAGCAATCTGAGAAGTGCGAACCCATGTGGGCTCCCCTAGAAAACCCAGGGACAATAAAAGTCCCTGTGCTACACTTGCAGACTCAGAAACACAGAGTAGCCAGATTGGGGATCAGGAGCACTTCATATGGAGAAGAGCCTGTGGGTCTGAGCTACTCGAGATCCCAGCTGCTGGTTGTGACCTCTAGACAGAGGTCTTCACTGGTTTCCTGAGTCCCCAGCTTCCACACATTCATCCAAGCACCCAAAAGTGGACGAGTGGAGTCATGGGGTGGTAATTTTGGGTTGATTCTCCTTGGGATTTACAACAAGGCAGCATTTGGCTGACTAGTGGGTGGTTGAGCTAGGAGGCTGTGCAGCTGTTCTTAGTGGCAGTGCTGTGACTGGTCAGAGATACCATTTTGGAACACCCTGCTAATGTGCTGTGCACCTCAACTGAGCATCCAGTCTGCAGCATTGAGAGTTCCAGTCCTGGAGCCATGAAACAGTTCTGGACCATGGCACAGCTGCCAGAGTAACGCAGACTGCACTGGATCACAATGCTTTTGGCCTAGAGGTGCAAGTTGCCCTGGGGATGCCCTAGGGACATCAGGGGAAGACCACAACCACAGACCTGATGCGCATGCTGCTGAGGAACTAATAGGTCCTCGCCAGCTCTGGCAGGCTACCCTAGAACACATTACTTCTGTCCAGAGACACTCAATGAGGCTTCTGGCCCCCAGGAGCCACCATACCGCCCTGCTTCCCCTGGGAATGCCCTACAGGTCTCACTTGTAGCCATAGGGGTGTTCCCTGGCCTTTGGCCTCTAGGCACTGCCAGAGACCAGGGTCAACCACTGCATACAGCACTCAGTCAAGGTCCTGACCTCCAGGCGCCTCTGCTCTGCCCTGCTGCCCTTGGGAGAGCTCCTCAGAGAGGTCTCAGAGACCCTTCCCTGGCCACTGGTCTCCAGGTGCTTCCAGAGACCAGGGCCAACAGCAGCATAGAGACAGAGACACTCAGGTTTCTGACCTCACGGTGCCTCTGCTCTGCCCTGTTTCCTGTGGGAGAGCTCCTCAGAGAGGTCTCATTAGCAGCCACAGAGGCCCTTCCCTGGTCCCTGGTCTTCGGGCACTTTCAGTGACTCTGTTCAAGTGCCACATAGCACCAGAGACATCCAGTCAGGCTTTGCCTCCAGTCACCTGTGCACCTCTCCACTACCCCCAGGCAAACTTCTTGGAGAGGTCTCACTTGCGGCCCCAGAAGCTGCAGCCATACCAACCTACCCGATGTGACCCTCTGGATCACAGTATCATACATGATCATACAGGAACATCCAGCCTCCATACCTGGACTCTCTCCAGGGCACCAAACCTAGTGGGCACCACGACCAACCAACTGATGACCAGGACAACCAGATGGCTAAAGGTCAATGAAGGAACACAACAAAACAAGGGCAACATGGCACCACCAGAACCCAGCTACCCTAGTACAGAAAGCCCAGACCATCCTCACACAGAAGAAACACAAGAAAATGATGTCCAGACTATAATTAAGAAAATGATAGATTCCCTTAAAAGAAGAAAATAAATCCCTTAAAGAATTAAAAAAAAATCACAATTCAACAGATGAAAGCAATGGAAAATTCCATTAAAGACCTCCAAGAAAACTCAAACAACAGAGGGAAAGGGGCAAAGCTATTAAGGCATTGCAGGCAAAGACAATCAAATTGGAGAAAGAAATGTTTAAAACAGTTCAAGATCTGAAACTGGAAATGGAAGCAATAAAGAAAACACAAGCAGAGACAATCCTGGAGGTGGAAAACCAAGGAAAGGGAACAGGAATCACAGACATGAGTATCACAAATGGGATACAAGAGATGGAAGACAGACTCTCAGGCATGGAAGATTAGATTGAAGAAATCAGTACTACAATCAAAGAAAATGAGAAATCTAAAAAATTCCTCACCTACAACATCCAAGAAATAAAGGACTCAATGAAAGACAGAACTGAGAATTATAGGCATAGATGAAAGAGAATATTCCTAACTCTGTGGTCCAGGAAACATTTTCACCAAAATCATAGAAGAAAATTTCCCAAATCTAAAAAAGGAGATGCCAGTAAAAGTCCTAGAGGCTTACAGAACACCAAACAGATTAGACCAGAAAAGTAATTCCTCCTGTCACATAATAATTGAAACTCCAAATGTACAGAACAAAGAACAAAGGAAGAATATTAAAAGCTGCAAGACAAAAAGGCCAAGTAACATATAATGGCAGACCCATGAGAATTATACCTGACTTCTCTTCAGAAACCTTAATAGTCAAAAGGGCCTGAGCAGATGTCCTACAAGCCCTAAGAGACCACAGGTGCCAGCCCAGACTACTATATTCAGTAAAACTTTTAATCACCATAGATGTAGAAAACAAGATATTCCATGACAAAACCAAATTAAAACAATATCTATCCACAAATCCATCTCTACAGAAGATCCTAGAAGGAAAATTCCAGCCCAGAGAAGATAACTACACCCAAGAGAACACAGGAAACAAATAACTCCACTGCAGCTAAACCAAAAGAAATACGGAAACATATTACCACCACCTACATCAAAATAACAGGAAATAGCAATCTATGGTCATTAATATCTCTCAACATCAATGAACTCAACTCCCCAATAAAAAGACAGTCTCACAGAATGGATCTGTAATCAAGACCCATCATTTGTTTCATACAAGAAATGCACCTCACCAACAAAGAGAAACTTTATCTCAGAGTAAAGGGCTGGGAAAAGGTTTTCTAAGCAAATGGTCCCAGGAAGCAAGTAGAGTAGCCATCTTCATATCAAATAAAATAGACTTTCAACCAAAATTAATTTAAAAAAAAGATAGGGAAGGACACTACATACTCATCAAAGGATAAATTCATAAAGATGACATTTCAATACTGAATATACCCCAAATACAAGGGCACCCACATTTATAAAAGAAACACTACTAAAGCTTAAACCACACATTGATCCCCACACATTAATAGTGGGAGACTTCAACAACCTCACTCACACCAATGGACAGGTCATCAGGACAGAAACCAAACAGAGAAATAAGGAGACTAACAGAGGTCATGAACCAAATGGACCTATTAGATATCTACAGAACGTTCACCCAAACACAAAAGAATGTACATTCTTCTCAGCACCTCACAGAACCTTCTCCAAAATCGACCATATAGTCAGTAACAAAGCAAGCCTCAACTGATACAAGAAAATTGAAATAACCCCTTGTATCTTATCAGATCATCAGGGATTAAAGCGGACTTAAACAACAATAGAAATAACAAAAAGCCTACACATTCATGGAAACTGAATTCAATGACCACTGGGTCAGGGAACAAATAAAGGAAGAAATCAAAGACTTTCCAAAATTCAATGAAAACAAAGGCACAACATACCCAAATCTATGGGACACTATGAAAGCAGTGCTACGAGGAAAGTTCATAATACTAAGTGCCTTCAAAAACAAAGTGGAGACAGCTCATATTAGCAACTTAACAGCAGAACTGAAAGCTCCAGAAAAAAGGAAGCAAACACTCCCAAGAGGGACAGACAGCAGGAAACCATCAAACTCAGGGCTGAAATCAACAACTTAGAAACAAAGAGAACAATACAAAGAATCGATGAAACCAAGAGTTGGTTCTTTGAGAAAATCAACAAAATAGACAAACCCTTAGCCAAACTAACTAAAAGGCAGAGGGAAAATATCCAAATCAACAAATTCAGAAATGAAAAGGGGGACATAACAACAGACACTGAGAAAATAGAAAGAATTATTACGTCGTACTTCAACAACCTGTACTCCACAAAATTGGAAAAACTAAGTGAAATGGACAATTTTCTTGATAGATTCCACATACCAAAGTTAAATCAACATCAGATAAACAAATTAAACTGTCCTATAACCCCTAAGGAAATAGAAGCAGTCATAAAAAATCTCCCAACCACAAAAAAAAAAAAAAAAAAAGCCCAGGGCCAGATGGTCTCAGCACAGAATTCTACCAGACCTTCAAAGAAGAACTAATACCAATAACTCCTCAAATTTGTCCACAAAACAGAAACAGAAGGAACACTGCCAAACTCAGTCGTGACCTTACAGTTACCCTGATACCTAAACCAACAAAGATCCAACAAAGAAAAAAATTTTCAGTTCAATATCCCTCATGAACATAGATACAAAAATACTCAATAAAATACTTGCAAACCAAATCCAAGAACACATCAAAATTATCATACACCATGATCAAATAGGCTTCATCCCATGGACACAGGGATGCTTAACATATGAAAATCCATCAACATAATTCACAATATAGACAAGCTGAAAGAAAAAAAAAAACAACATGATCATCTCACTAGATGCCGAAAAAAAGCATTTGATAAAATCCAACATCCCTTCATGGTAAAAGTCTTGGAGAGATCTGACATACAAGGACCATACCTAAAAATAACAAAGGCAATATACAGCAAACAAGTAGACAACATCAAACTAAATGGAGAGAAACTTAAAACATTTCCCCTAAAATCAGGGACAAGGCAAGGATGTCCATTCTCCATATCTCTTCAACATAGTACTTGAAGTTCTAGCTAGAGCCATAGGAAACTAAAGGAGATAGAGGGGATACAAACTGGAAAGGAAGAAGTCAAAGTATCCCTATTCACAGATGATATGATAGCATACATAAGTGAACCCAAAAATTCCACCAGAGAACTCCTACAACTGATAAACACCTTCAGCAAGGTGGCTGGATACAAGATTAATTCTAAAAAATCAGTAGCCCTTTTTTACACAAAAGATACATGAGCAGCGAATGAAATTAGGGAAACAATACCCTTCACAATAGCCAAAAATAATATAAAGTACCTGGGGATAATTCTAACCAAGCAAGTGACAGACGTGTACCACAAGAACTTCAAGTCTCTGAAGAATGAAATTGAAGAAGATATCAGAAGATGGAAGATCTCCTATGCTCATAGATAGGTAGGATCAACATAATAAAAGTGGCCATCCTACCAAAAGAAATATACAGATTCAATGCAATTCCTATCAAAATACCAACACAATTCTTTACAGACCTTGAAAGAACAGTTCTCAACTTCTTATGGAAAAACAAAAAACTCAGAATAGCTAAATAAATCCTGTACAATATAAGAACTTCTGGAGGCATCACTATCCCTGATTTCAAGCTACACTCCAGAGCAATAGTAATAAAAGCAGCATGGTACTGGCATAGAAACAGGCCAGTTGATCAATGGAATCAAATCGAAGACCCAGAAATAAACCCACACAGCTATGGAGACTTGAGTTTTGACAAAGAAGCCAAAACCATACGATGGAAAAAGGAAAGCATCTTCAACAAATGGTGCTGGTCTAACTGGATGTCAACACATAGAAGTGTAGGGGTTGATAGATTAATATAAGTTAGATTTAGTGAATATCTAGGTTTCTGATACAGTCTCTTAATTTGGGGAATGAAGATCAACTTCGCTGTGAGCAATTAGCTTATCAGCTTATGGATGACGTCACATGAAACGAGGGGAGTCTCTGTGGACTGAAAACAAGGTTGAAGCCAGGTGAAACAAGGAAAGACTTTATGACCTGGCACTGTTAAAGGGGCAGAGCCCAAATTAAGCTGAAGCAGGTGGAACAAGGAGCGATCCTATTTAAGGACAAGTGGATGAGCCCAGAGAGCTGTGTGCTAAGCCCCCCCACCCCACAAGAGAGCTCCGAGAGTACTGCTGGAGAAAGTGCTGGTCGAAAGTGCCAGATCTCCCTGAGGCAGAAGGAAGCTGGTGAGCAGAGAAAGCCTGAGCAAGACAGCAAAAGGCCAAGGACTAAACCCTGTGGCTCAGCTCTTGCCTAGAGGGGTTTGACCTGTCCGAACAGCGGCCTGAACGGAACTGTGGCCAGCTTTAAAGACTGAGGCAGAGTGGCAGAGTTGCTGATACTAAGGAAGTAAGGTGGCCTACAGACGCTGAGGTCTCCCAGAGAGAAGAAAGCCTCAAGCCTTATTTAAGGTGAGACTGCCATAGCCAATTTACCCTGACGAACCTGCGTCTGAGATATTCCAGAATAAAGACTGCTAAGTGCATTAAAGGGACTACCCCCGAGACTGTGTTCCTGATGACTGAGGACCTGCCCCAGAGACTGTATACTTAGAAAAATAGTTGTAATAGTTATCAATAGGTTTAGTGGTTAGGTCTTAGGGGTTGTAGGCATTTATAGGGGTTGTAGGCATTCATAGGGGTTGTAGGAATTTGTAGGAATAGTAATTAAGTAAGTATATTTATTAATAAATAAGTGTTTAAGAATTAAAAAGAACGGTTACATAGAAGAATGTAAATAGACTCATATTAACACCTTACACAAAACTTAAGTACAATTGGATCAAAGACCTAAATGTAAAACTAGATACACTAAATCTAATAGAAGAGAAAGTGGGGAAAAACCTCAAACTCATTGACACAGGTGACAACTTCCTGAACAGAACACCAATAGCTCAGGCTCTAAGACCAACAATCACCAAATGGGACCTTATGAAACTGAAAATCTGTAAGGCAAAGGACACTTCATTAGAACAAAATGGCAGCCTACAGATTGGGAAAAGTTCTTCACTAACCCCACATCCAACAGAGGGCTAATATCCATAATTTACAAAGAACTCAAGAAATTAAACACCAAGAAACCAAATAATCCAATCAAAAATGGGGTACAGAGCTAAACTGAGAATTCACAAAAGAGGAATCTCTAATGGCTGAGAGACACATGAAGAAATGCTCAACCTTAGTCATCAGAGAAATGCAACTCAAGACGACTCTGAGATTCCATCTCACACCTGTCAGAATGGCTAAGATCAAAAACTCAAATGACAGCACATGCAGGCAAGGTTTTATGGAGAAAGGGGAACACTCCTCCATTGCTGGTGGGAGTGCAAACTTGTACAACCACTATAGAAATCAGTCTGGCAATATCTTAGAAAACTTAGAATAGCTCTACCTCAAAATCCAGCCATACTACTCCTAGGCATGTGTCCAAAAGATTCTTCACCAAACCACAAGGACAACTGCACAACTATGTTATAGCAGTTTTATTTGTAATAGTTATAAACTGAAAACAACCTAGATACCCTTCAACTGAAGAATGGATAAAAAAGAAAAACCTGGTACATTTACACACTAGAATACTACTCAGCTATCAGAAACAAGAAAATCATACAATTTGCAACCAAATGGATGGAACTAGAGAAGATCATCCTGAGTGAGCTTACTCAGACCCAGAAAGATACACATGGCATGTATTCACTTATAACTGGATATTAGTCATATAAGATAACTATCCTATAACTCACAGACCCAAAGGAACAGGCACCTAGCAGAACTATCCTATGAGAAATTCCACCCTGCAACAAATCAAAACAGATGCTGAGACACACAGTCAAACATTAGGTGGAGCTCTGGGAGTCCTATATAAAGGAGGGAGGAGGAATAGAGAGACCTGGAAGGGTCAAGATCAACACATGAAGATCAACAGAACCAACTAACGTAGGTCACTAGAGGCTTACAGAGACTGAAACGCTAACCAAAATATTAAGAAAAAGAGCATTGACTTGACCTAGACACCTCTATACTAATATAGAGGACAGGCAACTTGGTCTTCATACAGATCCCTTAACAAGTAAAGGTGGGATGGTCTCAGTCATGGACTTTGTTACTTGTTAGTGGAACACTTTACCATAATGGAGCTGCCAAGTCAGACCCCAGAACAAGAGGAATCTCTTAGCCCTCATGGGACTGATGAACTGAGGGAAGCTGATATGTGGGGCCCCCCCCATACCAGAGGAGTAGGATAGGTGGAGGAGGGGGTAGAGGGTGGTAGGGTGGGACCGAGAAGGGTAGAGAGAGGGGGCTGTGATTGATATATAACTTGAATTAACAAATAAACATATTAAAAAAGAATAAGGTATTAGATATATTTCTAGTAGTTTGGCTTCTGCTTGAAGTGAATCCAAAATAAAAATTTGAGAGGAAGATGAGCTTGGTGGTAGACACTTAAAATCCTTTGTACTCCGGAGGCAGAAGTCTGGGGCTATAGCTTAGTGGTTGAGCACTTGCTTTGTATGCATGACACCCTCAACTTTGTCATCAGCAACCTTCCCAACCACCAGCCCACCAAAGAATTCAAGTGAGAGAGCATCCCACAAATACCTACAGGTAGAGGGCAGTATCTTTGGAGTGGAAGGCAGATGATAGCCAATGGGAATGCCTTGTGGGGCTGCGGACCTGCTGGGAGATAGTGGATAAAACACACCAGAGTATCACCCGGGAGCAGAAGGAGCTGTGCATGCACCATTTCCACATGGTTATCAAGTGAAAAATATGGACATATAGAGTGGAGAGAGTGTAGATCTCTTCCCTCTTCAGGCCTGCAATGCATATGAGTGAAGTGGAGTCTTGTGGTCAGAGCCAGAGGTGCTGCCAGGGGGGAAGCCTGATGGAAGAGCACAGGGCCTGGAAAGGCGTGCAGCGATATGGCTGAGGCATGGCCAGCACTGCTAGCAAGAACATACCGGAAAAGTTTGATGGCTACTTCTAGATGGCCGTCCATCCTCAAAGGGAGCCCCAGTGCCCATCTCTTGCACTTTTGCGAATGTGGTAACTACACCCTTAGCCTTGAAAGCTCCCTTGTAAGTATAACTTTTAAACTCTATTTATTAATAATTCTAAACACCTACCTCCCCACCAACCCTAGGAACTTTAGAAGGATACTAATCCCGAAGTGTAAGTCCTTGAGGGCAACTGGTCAGCAGTCTGTCTGCAGGAACACCACAATAGCAGTTGTTCAGTGATCACTTGGCTGTCACTCTGGCCGCTGCCTCACTTCAGCTTGGGCTTGATGTAGGGAGTTAGTAAATATCTAGGGGTTTCTGATACAGTCTCTTGATTCAGGGCATGAAGATCAACTTGGCTGTGACCAATTAGCTTATCAGCTTGTGGATTAAAAACAGGAAACAGGAAAGACTTAATGGACTAAAAAGCAAGGTTGAAGCCAGGTGAAAAACAGGAAAGACTTAATGGACTAGAAACAAAGTATTTGGCCTGGCATCGTTTTCAGCTGCTAAGTGGGTGGAGCCCAAATTAAGCTGAAATAGAGTTCCTCCTATTTAAGGACAAGTGGATGGAGTCAAAGGGGGCACCCCATGTTAGAGAGCTTCGATGCTAGCAAGTCCTTATCATCTGATGGAGAAAGTGCTGGTGAACCTATGGCCGGATCTCCCTGAGGCAGAAGGAAGCTGGTGAGAAGAGAAAGCCTCAGCAAGACAGCAAAAGGCCAAGGACTAAACCCTGTGGCTCAACTTTTGCCTAGAGGGGTTTGACCTGTCTGAACAGTGGCCTGAATGGAACTGTGGCCAGCTTTAAAGACTGAGGCAGAGCGGCAGAGTTGCTGATACGAAAGAAATAAGTTGGCCTACAGACGGCTGAGGTCTCCCAGAGAGAAGAAAGCCTCAAGCCTTATTTAAGGTGAGACTGCCATAGCCAATTTACCCTGATGAATCTACATCTGAGATGTTCCAGAAAAAAGACTGCTAAGTGCGTTAAAGGGTCTACCTCAGAGACTGTGTTCCTGACAACTGAGAACCTGCCCCAGAGATTGTGTCCTTCTAAAACGTTAGGGAAATAGTTGTAATAGTTATTAATAGGTTTAATGGTTAGGTCTTAGGGGTTGTAGGAATTTGTAGGGTTAGTAGTTAAGTGTTTATATTTTTTATAAGTGAATAGTTATCAATAAATAAATATTTGATAATTTTAAAAAGTTCAGTTACAGCTTGAAGCTTCCTAAGTCAGCCAAGATTGTCAAAGTTAAATGGAGCACGTGTAGCATCCCTGTGTGCTTCAGCAGTTAGCTGAACCCTCTCGGGCAGATACTGTTCTGCACAGCCTAGTCCTTGGTGTCATGGCCTTGTGGGGGGCCTCCTCTGTTTGTCTGGGCCTTGCCACACTCTCATGGGGCAGGGGCTGCACTCTTTTAAAGACTGCCCCTTACAGTCACTTTGCCGAGGCCTCAGAGCGTTCCCACCTGATGCCTCACTCATTCAGTCAGAGGCTGCTGTGCCCGAGGACAGATGTAGCCTCAGACCACTCTGTTCCTGCCACGGCTCTCCTCAGCGTCTGGTTCTCACAAACTTTTTCTGAGCAGGCCCTATGCCACACCTCTTTGTAAACCCCAGCTTACTTGTGGCAGATGCAGCCTTCAGCAGCCTTTTCCTGGCCTTCTCCTCCTGTCTCCTTGGCTGGTCTCAGTTTATGTGCTGAGTTGCCTGACAACCCGATTTTTACTGCCTCTGGGTGGGTGAGGCCTAGGGGTTGGTTAGCACATCTCTGCTCAAAGTTTGGCCTTTTCCATCAGCATGGTCTCAGAGCCTTCAGTTGGCACATGCCCTGGAGGTTCTCTCAGTTTATCCAGGTCCCTGGGCATGCCCTTCATCAGAGTGCTGTTCTCTGGAGTCTCTTGGAGCTGCCGCTTTCCAACTGGGCTCCATTCAACTTTGGCTTCTCCCAACATCAGCCACTATCTTTCTAACATCTTTCGAAGTGTGGCAGTGTCCAGCAGCTGAGCAGTGTTGAGAAGCAATGCCAAGTCCAAAGTCCTTTCCAGTTTCCCGGGATTTCCTTCTTATACAGAGTGCCTTCTCCTTGGTTGCCCAGGACCATGTGTGCTGTCAGGTGAATCCAACCTCCACCACACACTCTCTATTTTACATTAGTCTGTCTAAGTAAGTGGTTGCCACTTCCTATTTATTAATATTTGAAATCTATTTATGGGGAAGCTGAGCTTCCTCCTGCCTCATCCTCCCAAGTAGTTGCAAATGTAGATGCAAGCTGTCTTGTCCAACTTGGCTGACTTCTATTTTGTATAAAAGAAAACTATGAATTTCATAATGTTCACGAGTTAAAAGAAGAAAGCCGTAGGCTGGGTACCGGTTCCAACTGTTCCAGGTGTGGTAGGAAGGGAGGGGCTTACTTCTTTATGGGGAGATGGATGGAGGCGTGGGTGGTGTATAGTTCGGGTCTGTCTTCCTTAGTTGACTTGCCAGGTACTAAGAGATGGAAACATTCTTACTATGGCGTCCTAAAGAAGTGGCCCTTGGAAGGTGATTAGAGTTGGATAAGGTCATCAGGGTGGAGTTGCCACGATGGAATCCTGGTGGCTTTATGAGAAGAGGTAGAGTTCTCTTGGTACTCACCCAGGGTCTTCCTGCCTCTTTTATTACTGTCCCTTCAGACTTACTCTTAATCCAGCTGCAGCCCGCCTACACCAACCCCTCCTCTCACCACACCTTCAGCCTTTGGAGATGCTTCCTCTTGGTGTGGACCAAAGGTGTCCCTAACCCTTTACCACTGTGCCTCTCAGCCTTTCTTATGAGCCCATCTCCATTCCTTTGTGTCATCCACCAACATACAGCCACCGCATTTGTCTAGAATCCAAACTGGGACATCGCAACCAAAGAACAGAAGACCCACCCAACAAAGACGAGACCAAATATCTGCACCAACAAACACGAAGATGAGACCAGATGTCTCCACCAACAAACACAAAGACGAGACCAGATATC
>CAJQZJ010004755.1:11530282-11543950 GCA_907164525.1 Lophiomys imhausi | reverse complement strand
AGGAGGAGGAGGAGGAGGAGGAGGAGGAGGAGGAGGAGGAGGAGGAGAGGGAGGCCTGGCTTTAGAGAACAGTTGAATTAATCACAGAAGAGACCTGTAGTGCTTTTGTGTTTTCTTGTTTGTGGAAATATTGTCATAATACTATTGCATAATCAATAACACGATGACACAACTATAATTAGTGAGGTTTCTTAGACCTGGTTCAACCACCCTCACAGGGGTCATACAGGATCAGAATACTGGGATCAAAACTGCTTTTTTTAAATCATGAATAAAGTTAAGACACAGTGAGATAATGACAGTTAACATGTGCTGAGCATTTGTGACTTACTCCTTGACATCTGTTATCTCACTGAAGTATCACAACAACCGCAATATATCACTAGAAAAATATTCCCAGGAGGTCCAGAGAGTAACTTTATCAAAACCTATATCTATAGGGGCTTGAGAGATGTCTCAGAGGATAAGGGCACCGGCTACCCTTCTAGAGGACTGGAGTTTGATTCCAGCACCCACATCTTAACTCTTTCTGAGGATCCAACACATTCTGTCCTCCTCCAGCACCAGGTACAGGTGTGGCGTACAGCCATATATCCTGGCAAAACACCCATATACATAAAAAATACAATTAAAAAAGTCATGTACATATAGAACTAGGGTTTAACATCTTCTCTCCAGTTTGGCTCATATTCTGTGCTATTTACTCCTGTATCACTGGGACCAACATATCTGACTTGTGGCTCGAGGGAGGGATCATCTTGGCTCCTGGTTTCAGAGCATGCCAGTGTACTACTGCAGGGAAGGCAAGGTGGCAAATAGCAGGGAGGTTGCTTACATCCAAGAGGAATGGGAAGTGGAGCCCAGTCTTTCCTCAAAGTCTTCATTTCCTGTCTCTGTCTTTCAAGTATTGTGATTATAGGTGTATAGCTTTCTGTTTGTCATCCTTTATGACTTACAAGTCAAAGACCATGAGGAGCTTTGGCTGTTGGTGTAAATAACAAACCACTGGAAGCTGAGAATAATCCAGTGTGTCTTTACTGGTCAAATAATTCAGACCCTCAGTGATGTGTCCTTGTTTCATGTGCTTATGCACAGAAAGTGAGTGAAGGAGGTAAGTAAGATTGGTAGTAATTGGCAATGAAACAAGGCCACACCAGCGAGGGGCTGAATTTTTTTAACCAGTGAGGATGTACATATGAACGCACACATAGAAATGCATCTATGAACACACACATGCACATTTACATATCAACTCCCAGTACTTGGGAGGCAGAAGTGGGTGGATCTCTGGGAGCTTGAGGCCAGTCTGGTCCCAGGATAGCTGGGGCTACATAGTGAGACCCTGTCTCAAACAACAACAACAGCAACAACAATTAAAGAGGTAAAAGGGCTGAGCTCTGAGCTCCTGCACTGGGGAGGAGAGAACTGGCCAAAGAAACCAAGGAGGGACCAAGGTAGCAGAGAGAGGGCCAGCTAAACAAATTAGTTCCAGGAAGTAGTGATGAAATGCAGAAAGGGTTGATCACTAAAGATAAGGATAGGGAACTGAAGTCTGAAGTAAGCCAAGGTGGCTTGGTGACCTCTGAAGCTGTTTTGGTAGAGAAGGGGCTAGGGTGGAGAGCACTTGTGTGGAAGGAGTTTTAGGGAGAAAAAAACACATCAGATGTAGACAACTTCTTTGGAGAAGTTTTGCAAAATGAAGTGAAACGAATGCAGGGGTTGATGAGGGATGTAGGACCCAAGACAGCTTTTTGCTTCTCTTTGGGAGAAATGCATTATTGATGGTAGTGTCAGGTCCCCCTCTCTTTTTCTTCATAAAATTTTGTTACATTTATTTGTATTTTATTTTTATTTCAGTGTGTGTGTGTGTGTGTGTGTGTGTGTGTGTGTGTGTCCACTTGTGCCAGTGTGTGTGTATGAAGGTAGAAGACAACTTTGGGGAGTCCATTCTCTGTTTCAACCTTGTGGATCCCATTTGTTGGGATGTCAGGCTTCATAGCAAGTGCCTTTACCCAGTAAGCCACTTGTTGGTTCTCTTATTTTTTTGTTTTTGTTTTTTTTTTTTCCAGAAGGGTCTCCTGTATCTCAGGCTGGCCTTTGAGTCAGTGATGTAGTCAAGAGTGACCTTGAACTTCTTATCCTTCTGCCTTCATCTCCAGAATGCTGGGATTATTGGTGTGTGCTACCATACCTAGCTGTTATTCCTTGAAGTATCATTTTCCTTTCTTGTAGATTTATTTTTATTATTCTGTTTATTTATTTATTAATTATTGTTAGTATTTTTGAATTTTTTTGAGACAGGATCTCTCTACATAGCTCCAACTATCCTGGAACTCATTATGTAGACAAGGCTGGTCTCTAAGCCAGAGAGATCAGCCTGTCTCTGCCTCCTGTGATGGAGTGCCACCATGCCCATTCTCTTTTTCTGATTTTTAGTTGTGTTATGTGTGTGTTTTCACGTAGGTATGTGCATGCAAGTGCAAATATCTCTGGAAGTCAGACCAAACTGAGGTCCTCTGCAAAAACAGTCAGTGCTCTTAACCACTGAGCCATTTCTTCAAAAATGAAGAAAGCCATTTCCTTTCTTTTCTTTATCTCCCCTCCCCCCTTTTCTTTATTTTTTGAAACAAGCTGTGGCAAGGTTTACTACAGAAGAGCTTCCCTGGTTCATTGTTTTCCTGTCTGCTCTGGTGTGGTTCTAATTGAATAATAATAAAAAAAAAGAAATAAAAAGGAAAGGACATGACTGCTCCTAGTATGGTGGAGGGGAAAGTTTACTGTAGTTAAAAGGGAGAGCATAGCCAGAAGCAGAGACAGGGGCATCTGGGAGAGTCCAGAGCGGACATGACCCTGACTGAGCTGAGCCTTGTGGGGAGAGGGGGAGGGGAAGGGAGGGAAGAGAGAGTGGGCCAGGTGCAGCTGCCAAGAGGGCAAGGGTACAAAAGGGACAGGTAACCAAAATGGCTGGATTATATAGGGAAGAGCCTGTAGGTGAAGGGCAGCCCAGCTCCTGAGAGTTTGGGTTTGAGGGCTGGGTACACCAGCCATAACAGGTAGGGACTGAGGGATGCTGGGAGAACCTGGAGGCCAGGTCTGCTTTGATATATTAAATAGGCGCCTCAGCCATTTGATCTAGGGTTTGAGACTTAACACTAATAATATCAGAATCACCAGATCAGTGGCAGCCAGTGTGAACACTGCCATGTTTTCCTTACAGCAGGGATATTGCTTACCTCAGAGCTCTGTGTGTCTTTGGAGATCTCCACTTTGCTGCTCAGTGAAACAGATCAGCCTCTCGGGGGCCTCCTTGGGAGAATGGGTCAGTGGTACTCCTGATCCTTTGCCTTTTCTACCACCACGTACTTCTGAATGACGAAGGACTTCACCTCATCCTTTTTGTGGCCTCCAAGGCACCCTAACAAGTTCTGATTTGAGTCAAGCCAGCCTGGATGCTCCTTTTATTTGGCCTTGATCAGTATTTGCTCAGCTCCTTCCAAGCACCAACCTCCCCTGCCGCCCTGGGGGACAGGTAGGGAAAACCTCCAGGCAGCAGCTCCTCCTCAGCCTCAGAGGGCTGCTTTTGGGAAGAAGCACAGTGGGATGCCGTTGCTCCAGCCTGGTCTTTTCCTTGTGTATTTCAGGCTCCTACCGGGGCTCAAGAGGGACAAGCACAGTGCTCTGGGGTGCAGGCTCTCTTTGTTCCTAGCACCTGTATCATGTCCTGTATAGTGATGCTGTGGATGTGGGCAAAGTCAGGCACATAGGTCTCCACCACCTCAACGAATGCCTCCCACTTCGAGTCCTCTCTGATAGGCCTGAGGGGCTCCAGGCCCATCACACACAGTGGAAAGTGATCTCATCCAAGCCACTGACCTTGGCCTCTTGGGAGGTGTGTCTGGACAGAGGGACTGTTTTGACAATCTCCTCCCTGTTCTGTCCTTTGCCCCATTGGCTGCCACTGACAGGTACCACATGATCTAGTTCTCATCCCTCAGATGCTTGCTTTTCTTTATGTCCCTTGGACATAATAATTTCATTGTTTGTCTTCAGATCTGTTTATTCTTTCATCTGCTTATGAAATATTCCTTTGAATACGTAGAATTAATTCTTCTTTCCAGCTCCACAGGATATCTTCTTAGGTTTAATCTCTCTGTTGATATTTCCATTTGTTCATACATTGTTTTCTTGACCGTCTATAACCTTCCTTATTGCCGGACTGTCTCTACCTACCAGTTTGTCAAGTAATGACACAGAGACTTTTTGTTAATTTTGAAAGCTTGGTCTTAGCTAGTCTTGTTCCACCTAGTTCTTTTTTTTAATTTATTTTTTATTTCTTCAAGTTACATCTCAATCGCAATCCCCTCCAGACCCACCCTCCCACCCTATTCCCCATCAACCCCCATATCCCCTTCCTTTTTTTTTTAAGTTTAAAGTATATCTTCCACCCCAACAGCTCCCCCTTTCAGTCCAAAAAATGGCTCTTTCTCTTATAACAATAAATACAATACAAAACAACAGAAATAAATAGGCCACAGTTATGAGAGTTATATGGCTTAGCATACATTCCCAATGTCCAGTCCATACGTATTTGGCACCTGACTTTAACATTCTACTATCTAACCATGTCCATGAGTTTAAAGTTCTATATCCAACTCAGCTTCCATCCTAACTTGCATCACAATTTTAAAAACATCTTCTTAGATCCAGAACACTCTCTTAATTCCTAAACCACTCAAAATTTAACTATAAGACTCTAGCTATCTATTCTTCAACCACCTCAGAGACCTGAGAGGGATAAATATATCTGATTATACAGAAGTGCAGGGCCAGCAGCGTCCAAAACTAAGAAATGACATACCAGTGATTGCCTGGACAGTTCCCAATTTCTCTCCATACATTATAGCATCAATCTTCAGCTGTTTGGCTCCGTTTCTCTGACAGACATTGATTGTAAAGCAGGAATTATGAAGGACTTGCCTACCCTGTCTTGGCAAGCTAGGCTGTCGACTTACCTGCTTCCAAGTTTTGTCCTTGTAAGAATGTAAACATTCTGTCAACAGTTGAAGCAAGGGATTTTTCTTGCCAAGAGATAGGCTTGCCACTAATTCAACCATCTCCAATTGGAGATTCTTCAATGTTCATCTTCTACTTGGCGTAGAATAGGGGGTGCTGCCAGGAGCTGACATGTCTCGATATCAAAAAAAAAATCTTAAGAAAACATCTTTGAATGCTATATTCGCAGATCTCTTGAGGTTTTTGAAGACCACCTATCTATCTCTTATATTTGGATAAGCAAATGTTTCTTGTCTCTTAGCAACTTGATTTCTGATTAGCTTAGAAAATAACTGATAGACTGTCCTAGCACCTAACAAAATGACATGCTTGAATGACTATTAGTTTGTATTTCTTAATTATCCTAAACAGTTTATGACAGTTGGTAGCAAAAGGTCAAAACTTCACATTTCATTTTTAAGCATTACCTAGGTAGAGTACCTTAAAAAGAGTTAACCTTAATATTGTATCAATATACAAAGATCAATACCAATGTGCCCACCTAGTTCTTTTTTTGTTGGTTTTTTTTTTCGAGACAAGGTTTCTGTGTGTATACTTGGCTGTCCTGGACTCACTTTGTAGACCAGAGTAGCCTTGAACTCACAGAGATCCACCTGCCTCTGCCTCCCTAGCGCTGGGATTAAAGGCGTGCACCACCACGCCCAACCACCTAGTTCTTATAACTTATATTAATCCATTCATACAAATTATGTTCTGCCATGTGTCTCTTGTTATCTCTCCTCAGTACTGGCACTTGTTTCTTCCTCTGTGTTTAGCTGATGAATCCTCCCATGCCTAAAAGTCTTTCCCAGCATTCCTATCTCTCCAGAAGTTCCACCTATTTTGGTCTGCTTTGTTATAGGCTGTTCAGATCTTTATAAAACCAATAAGAAGGTGTTGGAGGGAGTGTTTACAAAATATGATGCTAACACATAGAAATCAGCACTTGAATAATACAAGGAGAACCTTTACACAGAGCACAAAAGGTTCACTCTAACATCTCCCCCTTTTAGTCCAAAGAAAAGTTCTTTCTCTAACATCAATAAACTATCGTCAATAAGAACAATTATGAAAATTATCAGGTAAGAATTACATCCACAGTGCCATTTGTATTTGGCAACTTTGGAGAAAGTACTCTGCTATCTATCCTATCTTGGTGAGTTGAAAATTCTGCACCTAAACCACTTTCTCTCATATCTTGGATTTATCAATCTAAAAATATCTTTTAGGCCTTAAATTATTTTCTTAAATGCTAAACAACTTTAATGTGAGACTACAACTAACTAATCTTCAACCCCATCAGAGATCTGAGAAGGATAAATATTACCTGGGTAAGCAGGAAGTGCGGAGCAAACAGCTTCCAACAACTAAAATTAACTTCAATTAACTAAAAAATTAACTTCCAATTAATTTAAAAAAATCGGTAGCCCTCCTTTATACAAACAATAAATGGACTGAGAAAGAAATTAGGGAAACAACACCATTCACAATAGCCACAAATAATATAAAATATCTTGGTGTAACACTAACCAAGCAAATGAAAGACCGATATGACAAAAACTTTAAGTCTCTGAAGAAAGAAACTGAAGAAGATATCAGAAGATGGAAAGATCTCTCATGTTCATGGATTGGTAGTATTAACATAGTAAAAATGGCCATCTTACCCAAAGCAATCTACAGATTCAATGCAATTTTCATCAAAATTCCAGCACAATTCTTACAGACCTTGAAAGAGCAATTTTTAACCTAAAATGGAAAAATAAAAACTTAGGATAGCAAAAACAATCCTGTACAATAAAAGAACTTCTGGAGGCATCACCATCCCTGATTTCAAGTTGTACTACAGAGCAATAGTAATAAAACCCACATGGTGGTAGCATAAAAACAGACAGGTTGATCAATGGAATCAAATCAAAGACCCAGAAATAAACCCACACAGCTACAGAGACTTGAATTTTGACAAAGAAGCCAAAACCTTACAATGGAAAAAAGAAATAATCTTCACTAAATGGTGCTGGTCTAACTGGATGTCTGAATGTAGAAGAATGCAAATAGATCCATATTTATCACCCTGCACTAAAGTCCAAATGGATCAAAGACCTCAACATAACACCGGACACACTAACTCTAATACAAGAAAAAGTGGGAAATAGCCTTGAACATATTGGTATAGGAGACAACTTCCTGAACAGAACACCAACAGCTCAGGCATTAAGAACAGCAATTAATAAATGGGACCTCATGAAACTGAAAAGCTTCTGTAAGGCAAAGGACACTGTCAATAGGACAAAATGGCAGCCTATGGATTGGGAAAAGATCTTCACCAACCCCATATCTTAAAGAACTCAAGAAATTAAACACCAAGAAACCAAATAATTCTATTAAAATTGGGGTATAGAGCTAAACTGAGAATTCTCAACAGAGGGATCTCTAATGACTGAGCAGCACTTAAAGAAATGCTCAATGTCCTTAGTCATCAGGGAAATGCAAATCAAAATGACTCTGAGATTCCATCTTACACCCCTCAGAATGTTAAGATAAAAACTCAAGTGTCAGCACATGCTGACAAGGATGCAGAGCAAGGGGATCACTCCTCCATTGCTGGATAGGAGTGAAAACCTGTACAACCACTTTAGAAATTGAGAACATCACAATTTTCTCAGAAAATTGGGAATAGTTCTATGTCAAGAGCCAGCTATACCACTGCTGGGGATTAACCCAAATGATGCTCCACCATACCACAGGGACATTTGCTCAACTATGTTCATGGCAGTTTTATTAGTAATAGACAGAAACTGGAAACAACCCAGATGTCCCTCAACCGAGGAATGGATAAAAAAAAAAAAACTGTGGTACATCTACACAATGGAATACTACTCAGCTATTGTATAACGAGGAAATCAACAATTTGCAGGCAAATGGATGGAACTAGAAAAGATCATCCTGAGTGAGGTAACCTAGACCCAGAAAAACACACATGGTATGTAACACTCACTCATAAGTAAGTGGATATTAGCCGTATAGTATAGGATAACTATGCTATGATCCATAGACCCAAAGAAGCTAAGTAACAAAGAAGGTCCAAAGGAGGTTGCTTGAATCTCACTTAGAAGGGGAAATAAAATAGACTTTGGAAGTGGATGAAGGGAGGGAACTAGGTGGAAGGGGTGGCTGGGGAGGGGGTGAGGAGAGAAACAAGGGTAGGAATCAGGTGTGGGGAAAGTGGGGATGGGGGTTGAGAGGGCAGGGAGAGAGAAAGGAAATGAAAGCGGGGGACATCTCTGCAACAAACTGGAGACCTGGGATGGGGGATGCTCCTGGGAGGATATGGGGGTAACCCTAGCTGAGACTCCTAGCACTAGGGGTTATGGAGACTGAAGTGGCCACTTCCTGTAGCCAAGCAGGATTTCCAGTGGAAGGAGAGGGACACCAACCCACCCACAAAACCTTTGATCCAGAATTGTCCTGCCTTCAAGATGTACAGGGATAAAGATGGAGCAGGAAATAAGGGAATGGTTAGCTAATGATTGACACAGCTTGAGACCCATCCCATGGGAGAGAGCCAAGCCCTGACACTATTAATGATACTCTGCTATGCTTGAAGATAGGAGCCTAGCATAACTGTCATCTGAGAGGCTTGATCAAGCAGCTGATAGAAATAGATGCAGAGACCCACAGCTGAACATTAGGCAGAGCTCAGGGAGTCTTGTGGAAGAGTTGGGGGAAGGATTGAGGGAGCCAGAGGGGTCTAGGACACCAGAAGACCTATAGTGCCAACTAACCTGGGCCCATGGGGGCTCACAGAGACTGAACCAACAACCAAAGAGCATCCATGGGCTGGACCTAGGCTCTCAGACATATGAAACTGATGGGTCTTCATGTGGGTCCCCTAAAAATTGGAGTGGAGATAGTCTCTGACTTGGATTCTGTTGCCTGCCTTTGGATCCCTTTTCCCTAGCTGGGCTGCCTTGTCTAGCCTCAGTGGAAGAGGTGTGCTTAGTCCTGATGCAAGTTGATGTGCTGGGGAGGGTTGGTACTGGGAGTGGGGCTCCCCTTCTCTGAGGATAAGAGGAGGAGGAATGGGGGAAGAGGGTGAGAGGGAGGGGCTAGGAGGAGAGGAAGGATGGGGCTGTGATTGGGATGTAAGATGAATAAATAAATACATTAATTAAAAATTAAATTAATTTATTTATATTAGTCTGCATTCTGTCATGTGAGACATTACCTCCTGAGTACTGGCACCTGCTCCTTTCTCTGGGTCTGGGTAGCGAGTCCCCCCCCAGGCCTGAGACTTTTTCCCAGCATTCTTAACTCTCTGCAAGTCCTGCCCATCCTCTCCTGCTTTGCTATGGGCCTTTCAGCTCACTATTAAACCAATCATAAACTGTTGGAGGGAGGGTTTACAAAATATGACACAGCCATAAGAAAAATAATACCAAAGTCCAAAGCCTGTAATCAGATCTCCGCCAGTACAGAAATCAGCATTTGAATAATATGCTTTATTATTCAACCTTTTGACAACTTTTACACAGTGCACAAAAAGATCACCCCAACATTTCCTTTGGTTTTCTTTTCTAAGAACTAAGAGGGACTCTTTCTACATATCTTCTGTGGTCAGAGGAGATTGGGTGATTCACAGCGGTATGGCTGAAGACTTCTTTTAGTTCCTCTGACATATTTAAAACAGACTTTGCCTGGCTGGGCATTGGTGATGTCTCAGGAGGCAGCGGCAGGTGAATCTCTGTGAGTTTGAGGATATCTTGGTCTACATGGTGAGTTCCAGGCCAGTCTGGGCTACATAGTGAGGCACTATATTAAAGGAAAAAATATATATAATGTACACACACTTTATGTTTACAGATAATTTATCTATTCTTTTGTGATTTCTCATATATATATGTATATACATATATATTCTCATATGTATATATGTGTATATGCATTTTGTTTTGTGACCATAGCCCTCCTCCATATCCTCTCTTATTCCCTTTTCCATCATATCAAACCCCTCCTTCTTGCCAAGTCTCCTCTATTCCCATGTCTTCTTTAGTGGCTCACTGCACTTAATTCAGGTGACCTGCATGGGAACAGTGAGGGTTATATACTTGAGCAAGGTCAATGTTCACAGTAGCTATACCTTGAGTCCCCCCCCTCCAGCAGCTATTAATTGATTCTGACTCAGTGGTTCTCAACCTTTCTAATGCTAAGACCCTATAATAAAATTAATTCCTAATGAAGTAGTGACTGCCAATCATAAAGTTATTATATTTTCTAACAATATTTTTATTGGTTATTTAGGAATTTCATATCATGCACCACAGTCACACTCACTTCCTGGTCTTCCCATGTCTGCCCCCAGACTTGTGACCTCCCCCCCCCAAAAGAAGATAAAAAGAAAAAAAACCTAACCAATCCCAATTTATGTTGTCTGTATACTCACTGGAGAAAGATCAAACTTCCATTGGCCAGTCCCCAAAAGAAAAGTCCTTCTCCACCTGCACCCCTGCCAGAAGCCATCAACTGTGGAGAGCTGCACTTCAGCATCCTTATCACAATTTTTAACAGTTCTCTTTGATGGTTTCCTGTCTAGGCTGTTGCTTTTTTTGGTGGGGTTTGGGAGGGAGTAGGGGTTATCACAGAGCCTTCTATGTCTCTCCTTCTCAACTGTGAGTCTGCAGTCATCTATGTCATTGCAAAAGTGGCTTCCTTGCCCTTCACAGTCCAAGGGAATACAGATCCTGGGGCCTCTACGTGGTTTATGGCAACAGCACGGACCATGGACATCAACATGGTTTTCTGCTGAAGCATGGGGCACAGACATTGTCATAACCCTCAGCACCGGCACACGCTGCAGACAACAACATGGCCTTGGAAAACAGCAACGGGTGGTGGAACAGACTAATGGACATCAGAGAAGAGGGAACCTCAATTGAGAAAATGTATCCATAAGATCTGGCTGTAAGGCATTTTCTTAATTAGTGATTGATGGAGGTATGTCCAGCCCTTTGTGAGTGGCGCCATCCTGGGCTGGTGGTCCTGGGTTCTCTAACAAAGCAGGCTGAGCAAGCCATGAGGAGCAAGCCAGTAAGCAGCACTCCTCCATGGCCTCTGCATTAGCTCCTGCCTCCAGGTTCCTGTCCTGCTGAGTTCCTGTCCTGACTTCCATGAATGACGAACAGTACTATGAAGTGTAAGCCCAATACACCCTTTCCTCTCCAAGTTGCTTTTGGTCACTGTGTTTCATCACAGTGATAGTCCTCCAAACTCAGACACACTCCTAACTTCACGTCCTTCTTTGCTAGAAATAATCTTGAGTCCAATTAGTGCTTCCCAAATGAGCATTGGCATCAGGCCACTGACTGGGATATTTTTGTTTGAGATAATATCTCACTTTATATTCCAGATTCACCTTGAATTCCTGCATCAGCCTCTGAATGCTGGGATTACAGATGTGTGCCACATTACATTTTAATTATGTGTGTATATGTGTATATATGGTATATGTATATATCTGTGTGGGTGTGTGCTTGTGTGTGTGCACATACATGCATGTGTAGTCATGCTTAGGCCTGAGGTTGGAGTTGTCAGGTGTCTTCTTCCATTACTCTCCACCTTATTTTTTGAGACAGGGTCTTCCCTGAACATGGAAGCTCATTGAGCAGCTGGACTGGTTGGCCACTGATCATCAGGGATCTGCTTGTGTCTGTCCTCAGTACTGGGGTTACAGGCAGGTATTACTGTGACCAGTTTTTACCTGGCTTCTAGGGATCACAACTCAGGTCCTTATACTTGTGTGGCAGGTACTTAACTCACTGAGCTATCTTCTCAGCCTGTGTGTGTATGTGTGTTTGTGTTCGTGTGTGATAAGTTTGAAACAAAAGTATATAGAATTTTATTTTTTCTTTTCCAGCAGGAAAACATCTATTTCCATCTGGCTACTGAAAAATGTAACTGGGAACAAAAGAAAATGTGTCCAGGAAGAATGAAGAAAGCTGGGCAGAACAGTGTGTGCCTGTAGTTCTAACAGCGAGGCTGAGATCAGCCTGGATAACACATTTTCTTGGAAACACATAATGTGTTTCAAGAGAAGAGAACAAGAGCTATGAGGTGGCTCAGTGGGTAAAGGTACTTGTCACTAAGCCTGATGACCTGAATCTGATTTCTGAGAGCCACATGGTGGAAGAAGAGAACTGACCCCAACACGTTGTTCTCCTACTTCTGTACTTACACAGTGAAACTCAAAAAGACACACACACACACACACACACACACACACACACACACACACACACTACAAATAAACAGTTGTAAACAAAACAAAAGAATAAAAAACCCCTGAAAAGTAAGGCAACCACATTTTTGTTTGTTTTTGGCCAGGGGAGAGTGTGAATGCCATCCTCCACTACCACAAACTATGCAGTTGAGTATCCTGGATTTGGGGAATCACAGGGGTCAGCACACCCCAAGTGTAATGTTGAGCCTTTCCCTGTGAAGACTAGCTTCCTGGTCATGGTGTCTGCCCTGCCAGGTAAGTATGAGAAACCACTGTTTTTAAGAACAAAAACCTAGAATAGACAGCACATCCAATAATACAGGAATGGTTAAATATCTCACTTATAATACATCCTTAGTTCCATTGTGGACAATAACTTCAAGTTCTGTTTTCAAAATACTTTGATGAAATATATAGAACACCAAACTATATCTTGGATGTGACTGATAATGGGATCCTAAGTCGATGGTTTCTTTGCTCTTGAGGTGTGTGTGGATGGTGGGCATAAACCATGGTGTGGATGTGTAGGTCAGAGGACAGCTTGCAGGAGCTGGTACTTTCCTTCAGCCATGTGGATACTGGGAATTGAATGCAGTCAGTCAGTGCTCCATGACAAGCCTCTTTACCAGGTGAGCCACCTTGCTGGACCAACTCTTGGCTATTTCTTCTACAATAAGATTTATTTTATGTGTGTGCATGTTTAACCTCCTCACATGTCTGTGCACTGTGTGTATTCAGTGCCAAAGGGGCGTCAGATCCCCTGGGACTGGAGTTATAGATGATTTTCAGCATTCATGTGGTACTGGGAACCAGATGTGGGTCCCCTGTGAGAGAAGCCTGGTCCTAAACACTGAGACATCTTTCTAGTTATTTTTTCTCCCCTAAGACATTTGACATATCCCATAGAGAAATGAATGCCAAATGGCACCTTTGGGTGATGAACCTGATGGTTTGGGCCAGGAAACAGGGTGGCAAGGAAGAGCAGGCTATGCTGTTCCAGAGGAAGGCCAAACAAGGCTGTGTGCTTGCAGAGTCCCTGCTCTCTTTCCTTTTTATCTCTCACAGCCTTTGCCTCTTCTCTATTTTTACCCCTGCTGGCCTTGGTGGTTTCCTCAAAAGTCTGTGGTGCCTGCAACCCCACAGTTCACACGTCTTCCAGGGTCTTGTTCTTTTCAGTCATGACTTTTAAAGTTCTTCTGCTAACAGGTACATTGGGGTCTTGGGAGATCCTCAGGGTGGGAGAAGGGGTTAGAGAAGGGGTGAGACAGTCTTCAGGGTGGGAGGAGGGGATCTTTTGTGTCTACAAGTGGCGAGAAAGTTTATAGGAAGGAGTGGGGGGGGGG
>CAJQZJ010004755.1:11446239-11488487 GCA_907164525.1 Lophiomys imhausi | reverse complement strand
AAAAAAATCCAAGCGAATATGTCTCCTCCAGAAGTCAGCAACCCTATTGAAATGGGCCTGAGGAAAGCAATTTAGCTGAAGCTTAAGACAATCACTTCAAAATAGCCATTTTGTGTATGCCTAAGGACCTAAGAGAGGATATGAGTAAAAGTCATAATGAAGTCTGTGAAACACAAACAGTTGAATAAAACAATGAAAACGTATCAGAATATGAAAGTAGAATTTAAGAAAGAAACAGGATCACTATAGAGTACCCAAACTGAAGTAAAGCTGGAAATGAAAAACTCAGAATGTCAAACAAAAACCTTAGAGGTAAGTCTCACTAATAGAGTACAAAATATAGAAGACAGAACATCAGGCATTTAAGACAAAGTAGAGAAAAATGGACACCTCAGTTAAAAAATGTTAAATCTAAAAATAATCAGGCATAAAACATCCAGGAAATCTGGGACACTATGAAAAGCTCACCTCTACAAGAAGACATAGAGGTAATAGAAGAAGCCTGGGTCAAAGACACAGAAAACTTTGTTATTGTTTTTATTTCAAACAAGTTTATAGAAGAAAATTTCCCCGATCTAAAGAAGTTGATGCCAATCAAGGTACAAGAAGGCTACAGAATATAAGATAGGACCAGAAAAAATTCCCCATGACACAATACAATCAAAACACTACATGTACAGAGCAAAGAAAAATACCAAGACCTGCAAGGGAAAAAGACCAAGTCACATGGCAGGCTCATTAGAATAACATCTTACTTTGACCACATGTTAGGACATAAAACAAGACTCAACAGACACAAAAAATTGAAATAAAATTGTCATTGAATCTAACCAACATAGACTAAAGATGAATAGCAGCAACAGCAGAAACATTATACAGTAAAACTTTAGAAATAGAACAACTCACTACTTAATTAAAGCAGTTAAGACTTTGGGTCAAGAAGACAGCAATCAAGAAGGAAATTAAAAATTTGAAAGAACTGAATGAAAATGCAAACAAAATATATCCAAATTTGGGACACAATGAAGGTACTTCCATGAGGCAAGTTCATAGCACTAAGTGCATACATAAAAAAAAAAAAACTGTAGAGATCTCATATTACTACTTGAATGACACACCCGAAAACTCTAGAACAACAAAAAGAAATAACCAAAAAGTGTAGACTTGAAATACAATCAGACTCAGGGCCAAAATCAATAAAGTAGAAACACACAAACAAACAAAAAAAGTGCAAAGAATCAAGGAAACAAAGAGTTGATTCTTTTAGAAAATCAACGATATTGACAGACCTTTAGCCAAATTAACCAAAAGATGGAGAGAGAAGACCCACATTAATAAAACGAGGGATGAAATGGGGCATTATAACAAACACTGAGCAAATCTGGAGAATCATAAGGATATACTCTAAAAATTGGTATCCCACCAAATTGGAAAATCTAAAAGAAATAGATGAAGTTCTCAATGTATTCAACCTACCAAAGCTAAATCAAAATCAAATAAGCAATATAAACAGACCCGAAAAGACAAATATTGTTTGTTTTCTGTTATATGTGCATGTTAGCTTTTAAGTCTTTGATATGTGTAACAGAATATTTTTATTTATTAATACTTAACAAATCTCTATGAAATACTTAAATCCTATATCCTAAAACCTATAATCTAAGAATACCCTAATATCTAAGAACACTCTAATACCAATCTAAAAACACTTAACTAACCTATTTTAACTTCCTTAAAAGGATATTAATATTCTTAGCAGAGGTCCATTCAGGATAGCATAGTTCATGGCAGTCTCAGAAGGTAGCCCCTTTCAAAGCTTAGTGTTCATTGGGCCTTACTTTGCAAGTTCACAATTCCAGTTTATTTCCACCACCAAACTGTGGCCAGTTTATAAAGTCAGTCTATTCCAGCCACCAAACTGAGGCCTGCTTTGTTCCTCAGCTGAAACTCGCCTCTAACAGTCTTCTTGGCTCCGCCAAGCCTCACAGTCAAAGGCCTCACCAAGCAGCTACTGAACTCCACTTGCCTCGCACACTTTTCCAGCACTCTGGAGCCCCAAGACAGATGCCTTTAAAGAACCCTCTCTCAGTAAGTTTTATGCCATGCCTTTGCTTTAGGCTTCAAAATCTAAGTTCTGTTAATGATGTACCTTGCTGTATGCCTCTCCAGCGCAACCTCTCAGTTGATGAGGGCAAGAGAAAGAAAAAGACCCCGTGGAATTCTCATCTTATATATCTCATTATCTCCCAATACTTGACAGTCTCAAGGGTCCACGAGATTTCTTGCAATGTCCAACAGTCCTGTTGCTTCTCATGATAACTGACATCATCTGTGTGGCTTATGCAGTTTCTTAACCATGCCCTTTCAACAAGGCCTATTGTCCAGCCATAACTGGCTTTTTGTCCATATCAGTAAACCAAAGGAATACCAAGCTCCTCCTTATGTGCTGCCAGTTGCTAATCTGAACTACCTACTAATTTCACTAAAAATACTTAACTTCTGCCACAGATATGCATGCTGCAATTCACATAACTACAGAGGTTAGGTACTTAGTAAGGACTAGATGGAAGGATTGAATGGGAAGGGGAAAGGGATGGATAATGGAAGGAATATGGGGTGACAACTAATGATAAGACTGTTTGAGGTCAGTCTGCTATGTGGTGGTGTTGGCTAGGAAGAGATCCCCTCCCCTCCCTTTTGCCCTCACCACCATTGGCCAACAGAAGATCTGGCCCAGATGGGGTCACAAGAGCAGGAGAGCTGTCCCTGCCCCTCACATGCTGCAGCACTTGGGAGAGCAGGCCCTGCACCTTTCCATAGTAGAATTGGCCATGCAAGTGGGGGTTGCAGGTCCAGCAGCAGGGCTTTGAGTTGGCCACCCCAACATCTACCCCATGGATGAATTGCTGGAGTGCAAGAAGAGGTCAGTTCCACAACACAGGACTGTGGATCTCCATTGCACAGGACAGTTACAACTCATCTGAGACGTGTTCCAATGAGGTTCCAGTATTGATGGAGTAGCAGAAACCAGGGGCCTTGTACCAGACCAAGGAGTCATTATAAAGAACGTGTGCAAGCAGAATGTGTGGACAAAGGGGAATATTGTGGGACATACTGAGATACACTGTAGCTTCCACAATGAGCTGTTATTTTTTATGTTGGGACAGATTGCAAGGGTAGAGGGTGGGTTTGGGGGGAGGTGGGAGATGGGAGGGAACAGGGTGCATGATGTGAAATTCACAAAATAAAAACTTTTTTCAATTAAGAAAAGACTGAAGTGCCTATTGGAAACCTACAACTGTAGAAGCTTCCTAAAATACATACATATATGAAAAAAATATAAATGGAGTTACCAAACAATGTGGGAGACAAAGCCCCAAGTGGACCTTTTTCACCACTAAGGGAAACCTCTAGTGGCAGGAATGGGTTACATCTAGCTGAGTCATTGGTCAAAGGACCACGAAGGAAACCCCCAGATATCTCAGGCTGTTGCTAAGGCTTCTCCCACAAACTGATGGTAAGCTCTATTGTTGAAAACAATATTTACATATCTCATAAAACACAAAAGGTTGACTGATGCCTAACTGGAGGCTTCACTCTTATTGACTAGAGTTCATGGTTCTAGAAGGTATTCTGTGTGCTTCCAGAAAAGAAAACAACCATCAACTTAGCTACAAACCCTACAAAAGTTACCTGCCTACAAGATATGCTGGTTTAACAGTAGTATAAATGTTTTGGGAGTAACCAACCACTGAGATTTTTGGTTTATTTGTTTGTTTCCCCAACTACTTTTTCTATTAGATTTAAGACTCACTCCATTATGTGGAATCCATACCTGGCACTTTTATGGTAGCCAAGAACCTGAGACTGGATAGGCCATGGATCTATAGGAAAAGCCAAATACTATTGTTCTGCTAAAGGAACATAGCAATAGGATGACTTCTAATTAGATTCTACTATATACCCATAGATCAGTGCCTCTCTTAACTGTCATCAGAGAAACTTCTGAGGTAGATGGGAACTAACACAAAGACTCATAACTGGACAATGTATGAAAAGGTTAATTAAATTATTTAACCAGTATTTAGATTGTATTTAATTGGTTCGGTGGTTGTTAATCCTTAACCTGACGTTATACATGTATACACACAGACACCACATGGATTTTATCAAGCCTGGCCTGGATTGTGCAATCTTAGCCCATCTAAGCTAGCCCTTGATTCTATTCCCCAAATATGACCCCATATATACATATGTCCCTTTTCTCCACGCTATGTCGATGTTCATGGCCATGTGGAATGATCTTCTTTAATCTACCCCATTGTGTGTCTCCTTCCTGCTCTTGGCTTCTTGTCTTGGAGCCTCCTTCCCATCAACCTCTCTGCTTCAGAAGCCTGCACACCTTAGTCCTGCCTATCTCTGTCTTTTCCCAATCTCAGGCCTCAGCATTTATTCAACCAATCAGAGTCAATGTAAGTAACAGACAGCAAGCAGGACCAATTAATTAACATTTAGAATGGTTAACACTACTCCATCAGGACAATGTAGGGCAAAAGATCCAAGTCCACTTTCAGGTTTGAAAACCTACCAAAACCCACTAATTCTTTGATTGAAATATTACCAGTCTCCACCCTGGAAAACCCTTTTCCCCTAAACCATATATGTATGTATGTATGTATGTATGTATGTATGTATGTATGTATGTATGTATATGTATATATATGCTCATATGCTCATATTCTGCTCGGTTCCCTGCTGCTTCTCACTGGAGCAGAGGCAGACACCCTCTTGTGTCTTTCCCAAATAAATCTCTTGTGTGAGGTTTGTTGTGCTGTGGACTTTGTGGTATTCCTTGGCTCCCAACTGCCAGAATAACTTTCCCTTCAGAGTTGTAACACTTGCAATAGGGGAAACCTTTCCCCTCAGAGCTGTCACACTTCCATTGGGGAAGCCTTTCCCATCAGATATGTCACACTTCTATTGTGGAAGCCTTTCCTATCAGAGCTGTCACAATATGCAGAGAGTGAGAATCTTTGGTGTACTCAGTGTAAATGGGATGTTTTTTATCAAACAGTTCCCTCAGGGCTGAGGGATCTATGAAGAAGAGGAGGCAGAAAGAGTGTAAGAGCCAGAGGTGGTGGATGACCCAAGGAAACTGTCTTCCAGACACAACAAGGCTGATGCACATATGAATTCACAGAGGGTGTTTTGTTTGCATATTTTGGCTTCTGTTGTTGTGGTGTGTGTGTGTGTGTGTGTGTTGCTTCTACATTTTTGTTGCTGTTGTTGGCTTGCTTTTTGGCTTGTTTTTAAAGACAGAAAGGAAGGGCTTGAAGTTGGGTAGGCAGAGAGGTGGTGAAAACCCGGGAGGAACTGGGAAAAGGGAAATTGAAGTTGGGTAGGCAGAGAGGTGGTGAAAACCCGGGAGGAACTGGGAAAGCATGATCTAAATGTTTTGCATAAAATATTTTTCAATAAAAAAAGAAATTTTAAAACTTCTAAAGAAAAATAAGGAAATTTGTAAGTTATTGATTAATTAATAAGAGTTTTAGAATTACATCTAAGGTTAAAAGAAAATTTAAAATAAGAAATTACTAAAAAACATTTAGAGGTTATGTCAGAACTAAAGATAAATATCCAAAAATGGAGCTTTGCTCAATTCTCTCCTCTCATCTGTCTCTGGCCATAAGCCAGCCCTCTGTCTTTATTCTCAAGTAAATAAAATTCTGAATCAAAGGAGACAATTACCACAGTTTGTTTTAGACAAGACATAGAAGGCAAAGAGATCCTATACTATGTTTAAAATTCTCACCCATGCACGCCTTTAATCCCAGCACTTGGGAGGCAGAGGCAGGTGGATCTCTGTGAGTTCAAAGACAGCCTGGTCTACAGAGTGAGTCCAGGACAGCCAGAGATACACAGAGAAACCTTGTCTCGAAAAACCAAAACCAAAAACCAAAACCAAACCAAGCCAAAACAACAACAACAACAACAAAACACCTCACCCATAAAAGTGGCCCTCTGCTGATTAACTTTAAACAGGAAAAAAGTATGACCTAATGACCTAATTCTGCAGATCAAGTTTTTCTCTTTCTTAATTAAAACTTTCTCACATCTTGAAGGATTAGAGATGTAAATTTTTCATTTTGGTTTAATTTTTTTTGTTTGGGTGCACCTTGATCTATTTTATGTTTTGTATCTTTTCTTGATAATTGTTTTCATGTAATGGTCTGTATATGTCTCTCCCTCTCTCTCTCTTTTCAACAAGATATCTCTCTATAGCCCTAGCTGTCCTGGAGCTCACTATGTAGACGAGCTGGTCTCCAATGCATAGAGATCCACCTGCCTCTGGCTCCTGAATGCTAGGATTAAGGGTGTGCGCCACTACATCTGGGTGTTATATATCTTTTTTTTTTGTAATAAAAAATTGGAAAAAAAGAGAACTGAATAACAAACTCTGTGTTCACATCATTTTACATTTTATTTGTTTATTTTAAATTAAAAATATTTTGCATGTACATGTGGCATCTGTTTGATGGTCTTCGATTGCTCTTCAGCTTGTCTACTCATTTGCACTCAGCTTGCTGGCTCAGCATCCCAGTGATCCAGCTCTCAGCCTCCTGAGTGTGCAGGTGGACCACAACGCGTAACCAGCATATTGTAGATGCTGGAGAGCTGAACTCTTGTTCTTCTGCTCGCGCAACAGTCTCTTTATTTTGTGCCATCTCCCCAGCCCCATTCCACATGAAAGAAAACCAACTTGTGAATGCAGAGACACATAGGTGTCTAAGATGCAGAACTTGAGCAACTGACATGGACACTGCCCTAAAAAGGCCACTTAGATCACCCTTGTGAGGATCAGGTCACGGTGCAGAAAAGAGGGGAGGGCAGAATGGAAGAGCTGGCGAAAGGCTGCAAAATGCCTTTCTCTGAATCAGATAAAAACCAATTCGATGACTAATTCACAGCCATTGCAGTTACCTGCACTGGGTCCACACAAGACTGGCTCTGTCTACAATCAGTCAGGGTAGTGGAAGGGGCTCATGGGACCCCACCCTTGACCTCTGAACTCTGCCATAGGTTTGTGCCGCTTTTCAGTCCAGGTTATGGAAGCTTGCTTTTACGCTTCAGTGGATGGTGGTTAGTGCAGAAATTCATAACTGGTCATAGTGCTAAGAATAAATGACTGTTGTGTGCTCAGCCCTAAAAAGGCCACTGAAGTCACCCTTCCTCCCACTGTAAGGCTCGAGGTACATTGCAGAAGAGGGAACAGAAAGAGATTAGGCATGGATGGTGGGAAGAGTGTATAAAGTGTCATCTTCTGAGCATGACAAAGCTCTTGCCCTCATGAACTCAAAGCAACGGCCACCTGCACAGGATCAAACTCATGAACATTACAGCATGGATGGGGGAGGGGGAAAGGCTAGTGAGGGCTCACCCCCAGCTGAGAAACTCAGTAAAAAATCAGGCGTGGCTGTACCAGAGAAATAAGCCTCCCAGTGAGAACTCACTTCACACACCCAGGGAAAATCTTTAATAGTCATGCAAAATGACTAATTCTGGCTGATGCACAAAAGGGAATTAGCCCTGAACAAAACCCACATCAGCTTACATAGTTTCACGGCCTTCATTTGAGCAACTAAACATGTTTCACAGAGACGGGAATTCCAAGGTTTGGTTGTAAGGAGAAATAGGGGGAATTACATTGTAAAACATTGTCATAGCTATCCCGGCTTTACCACGCAGCTGTTAACTAGGTTCTGCCTGGCAGAATTATGCTGTTTGATGATAAGAGAGCTAAGGGTGCTCCTTTAGCTAAATTCTTCCTCGTGTGATGTAGTATTTCCTGAACAAGGTTAGTAGATCTTTTATAACATCAATGCAATATTCTCAGTTTCTCCTACATCATGGCCACAAGTGTCTGTAACCCAGTGTAGGGTGATGAAGACAAACATCTCCCTGGGATTTGGTGGCCTGCCGAAAGGGTGAGCTCTGGTTCAGAGACAGACCCTGTCTCAAAAAAAAAAAAAGGTAACCCCCTTTTATTTTATTCAAATAGTCAAAGTGACACAAACACCGGGAGTGAGGTCACAGAATCCACTGTTTGTTAGGGAAGGCCATCAGGAGTAAACATTCTCTTATGAAGCTGTCAGTGGTTGGCTCCTGAAAGCCACCAATCTTAGCTCCAAACTCTCTGAAAGAAGTTCTTTGCCCTGCCACACACAGACACAAGAGAAGGAGTCCATCCTGGGATGCAGCTGGTCCTCAAGATTTCAAATTCCTCTCCAAGATGTCTGGGTCCCATCTCTTGGCTTAGGTGTGGTAGTATAACACCACTATCTAGTTCCTCTCTGTCGTAGGAGGGAACTCCGTTCTTTCTGAGTTAGAAAAGGGTGTTGGTTGTGCTAAGTGTGGTGGTGGAGGAGGAGGGGACCACCTCTGCCCAGTGTCAAGATGCTGGACAAACAGTGGTAGCTCTTAATTTCTGTTTCCTGACTTTCAGCCAGTTATATTGACCTTGAATGATGGTCTCCTCTAAGCCCTGGTCCCGGTGTAAAGAGTGTTTCCGGTGGGCTGGCTGCCCAGGTGTCTGCATTCTTCCCAGGGAAGAACAAAGAATGGAACACCCAGGGCCAAAAAAGCAAAGACTCAGAAAAAGTTAAAATAGTCTACTGAGGCAAAAGCTTTCTTTTGGGAAGGGTGGGATCCTCAGAGCTGGCAGGCTATCCAGTGAACTCTGCACTGATCTTTTATAGGGTTCCAGAGTCTCCTTTCTTGATCCCTCTCTTTTCTTCCCCAATTCCTTCCTCCCCTCTCTTATTACTATATTTTCTCATCCAGGTTGTTTTTGGCTGCTGGAGATGAACAAAGACAATGAGATGGCATCCTGGCCCTTTGCAGTCTGATGTTTTGTGGGATGTTGGCATTTTACGTGACCACCTGTTCTGCTAACACCTTACATGGTCATATGCTGTTTCCATAACTTGGGTATTATGAACCACTCTGCTTTTTTTCTTTTCTTTTTGCTGTATGGTTCTCTTTTATTATTATTATTATTCTCTCATACATTACATACTGACCACAGTTTCCCCTCCTTCCTCTCCTCCCAGTCCCTCCTGACCATCTACTTCATCTGTCCCCCATATCCACTCCTCCTTTCCCTTCAGAAAAGGGCAAGCCTCCCAGGGATATCAGCCAAACATTGTTCTTTGAAAGGTGAATATGAACATCTCATTCCTTATTGTTTACCTACACTTCCTTCTGCCTGCAGGATAAAAGTCAAAGTCTTACAAAGCTTCCAGGGTCTGTGACCTGCTCATCATCCCTCCTTTCCCTACAGTCTGGCCTTATCTCTTGTCAGTTTCACCTCCCACTCTATTGTGTTAACTCTTCATAGTGTTCCAGAGAAACAAGACCTCCAGTGAGAATTCACTTCACAAACTTAGGAAATAAAATAAGGAGGAAAACCTCTAATAAGAATAGCTTGTGTGAGGCCGGGCGGTGGTGGCGCACGCCTTTAATCCCAGCACTTGGGAGGCAGAGGCAGGCGGATCTTTGTGAGTTCGAGGCCAGCCTGGTCTACAAAGCGAGTCCAGGACAGCCAGAGATATTCAGAGAAACCCTGTCTCGAAAAACCAAAAACAAAACAAAAAAATAAAGAATAGCTTGTGTGTAGTTTTGACTAGTGCCCAAAGAGAAACTGGCCCTGTGTAGAAATTATTTGAGGCCTATGTAGGTCTTGAGTTATAATATTTCATACATGATGTCACCTGAATATCTCTTTAAAGTCCCAGCCCCAAGTTGCATTCTGAGCGATTAAACATGTTTTATGGCAACTGTAAGCTTAGCTATTTTAGACAAAATAGAAATACCATCAGTGCTATCTCTACAGCAAGTCAAAATGGGATTTATACTGTGAAGTTACTGTCACAGTTACTTAGCAACTCCTTTCTTTGCCGGCTGCTGTCCAAAGATGTCCTGCCAGCCTGGTACAATTAATCTTTTCCTGGGAGAGAAATGGGAACCGGGACTTGTGATCTAATGCTGCTCCCACCCCTTGGAGCACCTGATAAAAACATGTTCTTTGATATGAGGAAAGGCCTAATGGCCAGCTGTGGGTCAGGTTTGTCTTCTAGTAAGGCCTAATTGATGGTGATCCTAATGAGCACATCTGGCGATTGCTTCTGAAATGCAGTTTTCAGTATTCTCTTGACTGTCGGTACCTTAAGACTCAACTCAAGTGCTGCCTCCTTCTTCAAGAAGCCTCCTGGGTCCTCTCAGCCTGAGTAAGACTTCCTGGGATCTCTGTGCCTCTTTTCTCACAGTGGCCACTTTAGTATTTACACATCTGCCTCTCCACTGGTCCCTGGTTATGTTTTCTCCTCTACCCAGCAAAGGTCTCAGATTATCCCCCTCAACAATGTTTGTTGAATAAATGATTAATTCACTGAACGAGTGAATGAAGGAACGAATGAATGAATGCCAGTTTGTTCCTCACATGGGTCACATGCTTAATTCTTAGTGTAGTCAGACTAAGTTCAGGCCAGAAATAGAGGGCTCCCATTACGGTTCTGAAGGAGCGTATCTGTTCCTCTCCCCTCCTGAGGCTGACTCAGTTCTCAAGGTCAAGGGGAAACTTCTGCTAGTAGAACAGGTAGCTGAGTGGGGAAAACCCTCGAACTCATTGGCACAGGTGACAACATCCTGAATACCAACAGCTCAGGCTCTAAGACCAGCAATCAATAAATGGAACCTCATGAAACTGAAAAGCTTCTGTAAGGCAAAAGATACTGTCATTCGAACAAAATGGCAACCTACAGATTGGGAAAAGATCTTCACCAACCCCACATCCAACAGAGGGCTAATATCCATAATTTACAAATAACTCAAGAAATTAAATGCCAAGAAACCAAATAATCCAATCAAAAAATGGGGAACAGAGATAAACAGAGAGTTCACAAAGCAGGAATCCCTAATGGCTGAGAAACACTTGAAGAAATGCTCAGCATCCTTAATCATCAGAGAAATGCAGCTTAAGATGACTCTGAGATTCCATCTCACACTTGTCAGAACGGCTAAGATCAAAAGCTCAGATGTCAGCACATGCTGGTGAGGTTTTGGAGAAAGGGTAACACTCCTCCATTGCTGGTGGGAGTGCAAGTTTGTACAACCACTATGGAAATCAGTCTGGCAACTTCTTAGAAAACTTGGAATAGTTCTCCCTCAAGACCCAGCCATACCACTTCTGGGTATACATCCAAATGATTCCTCACCAAATCACAGGGAAGTTTCCTCATCTATGTTCATAGAGCCTTATTTGTAATAGCTAGAAACTGGAAACAACCCAGATGTCCCTCAACTGAGGAATGGATAAAAACAAAACAAAAACTGTGGTTCATCTACACAATGGAATACTACTCAGCTATCAGAAACAAGGAAATCATGCAATTTGCAGCCAAATGGATGGAACTAGAGAAGCTCATCCTGAGTGAGCTAACCCAGACTCAGAAGGATGCACATGGCATCTATTCACTTATAATCAGATTTTAGCCATATAGTACAGGATAACTATACTGCAACCAATGCACCAAAGGGAATAGAAACATAGACTTTTTTTTCCTGTCAGTGAGACACTTTGCCTTAGTGGTGCTGCCTTGTAGGCCCGCAGTGTATGAGGAAGCTCTTGGCCCTCATATGACTGCTGAACTGGGGCGGGGGACTGTTATGTAGGGACACTCCACTCTGGAGGAGTGGGATGGAAGGGATAAGGAGTAGAGGGTGGGAGGGCGGGACTGGGAGGGGTGGAAAGAGGGCACTGTGACAAAGATGTACCCTGAAATAATAAATAAATATTAAAAAGAAGAACAGGGAGCTGAGAGGGAGGAGATGAGCAGGGGGTTTGCATCTATCTAGGCAAAAAATTGGGAGGACCAGAAAAAAAAGTGTCAAGCCATTTCTAACTAGAACAACTCCTCCATGGAAGTGAAGTATGTGGGCTGCCTCAGCCCCCTCTCTATGCAGTTCATCTCAACTTACCATCCTCCTCTCTGAGTCACGCTGACAACTTCCCTCCTGGTCTCTGGCCTCCTGACCACCTTTCCTTTCATTTGCTTCCTTGGTAACTTGGTAGCTGTTTCCAAGTTGTTAGTTGTTCAGAACGTTGCTTCTGTTTGCCAGTCATGAGCTGCACCTGGAGGTCCCTTCTTCTGCTGACAGGTGAGCCTGGGCCCTGGAGAAGAGGGATTGGGTACTTGGTCTCAGTGAATCAGGTCCCTGAGCTGGAGGCTGTGGTTGGGAGATCAGAGTCTTGGTAAGGAGAGAGACTTAATTAAGGGGAGGCTGGGACATGGGGTTTTAGATCTGGAGTTTGGGGAATGTGAGAATATTGAAGAGCCAATTTGGGGGAAAACCCAAGAGATCCTTAGGGTGAGGTTAGTTGGCTTTGACAACCCACAGATTTCTGACAGAGGCAGAGCAAGTATATTTCATAGTGTACCCATAATACCCCCGTAGCTTCCAAGTTTTCCTAGATTCTCCCTCATTGGAGCCCTAAGGGTAGAGGTGGGAAAAGAGTGTCTTCAAACTTTGAGGGTTTCACTCTGTGGAAACAGAAAACTGAAACTTAACAGTGGAAAGTGAACTGAGTGAAGGAGAGAAGCTAGACGAGTCTAGAGTCCAGAGCCAGGGGTTCAGGGGTACTGAATGTGGACCAGAGACAAGGGAGTCAGGGGTCAGGGAGATGCAGCTGGGTTGGGCAGGATAGTGGTCAGGAGAGAGGACACCTTCTCTAAAGCTTCTCACACTTCCCCAGCGTTTGTTTCTTCTCTTGGCTTCAACTTGGACACAGAGAAGCCAACACATTTCCACATGGACGGTGCTGGGTTCGGGCACAGTGTGGTCCAGTATGACGGCTCCTGGTGAGGACTTGGTGGTAGCTGTACAGAGCCCCATCCATCCCCCGCCCACACTCCAGCGGTATCAGCTGCATACTTTTCCTCTATGGGATGTGCCAAGTTTCTTCATGTTCTGAATGTTTTACTGAAAGCAGGCCTTTGGAATAATTTCAGATAACATTTGCTGAGTGCTTACTCAGTAAGGCACTATGACCTACAAGTCACAGGAAGTGTTCACTTAGTCTTCATAGTTACGAGGAATTGTCCATCTTACATGTACTTGCTAGATATCTAGATGCCAGAAGTGGAGGGCTCATATTAAGGAGAGAATAAAACAGAAAAAAATGTACCCACCCAGAACTTAAATTGTTATGAACCTACCTTTTCCAGAGAGGTGGAGTCAGCTCTCCGCAGTGGCCCCTAACTGCAACGCTCTCTGTCTCCCCACAGGGTGGTGGTTGGAGCGCCAAAGGAAATAAGGGGCACTAACCAAATAGGTGGCCTGTACAAATGTGGCTATCACATGGGCAAGTGTGAGCCCATCTACCTCCAGGGTGAGTAACGGCCCTGCCTTGGGCCTAATGCTGAGCGTCTATGTTACGGATCCTGTGCACAGCCCAGGAGTCCCACTTGCCAGCTGCAGCTCTGTCCATAAACTTGGCCTCAGACAAGCTCCTGGGCCTACCCGTTGTACCCCCCATGCTGCCTCAGCTCCCTTACAGTCTGGATGTGGCCTCTTCGTCAACCAGGTGGGGGTAATACCCACCCATCTCTTACTTGATGTCTTCTGTTCTCAAGGGTGACTATGCACATGTCTGTCTCCTCAGTGCCTCCAGAGGCTGTAAACATGTCCCTGGGCCTGTTCCTTGCTGCTGCCGCCAACCCTTCCAGGTTGTTGGTGAGTGCCTTCAGTCTTACAGGAGGGTCTTTCCGGGGCAGGAATAGGGACTTGGGGCTGCTGGGATGGGGGTATTATGGAGGCTAGAAGTTGGAGGATAGACCAGATCAGAGTAAGTCCCATTTCATCAACCCCCTCTGTCCCAAGGCCTGTGGTCCTACTGTGCACCACACTTGCAGAGAGAATACATATTTGATGGGGCTCTGCTTTCTACTAAGCTCATCATTCCTGCAGAACCAGAGGTTCCCAACTGCCCAGCAGGGTAAGTGTTCAGGGCTACCAGCTCCTTTGGGGAGCCCACACACATCCATTTGGGTTTCAGTGGGTCAGATTGTTTTCCAAAAGTGAATAAGGAAAAGAGAATTTGGACAAATGTGTTGCCAGATGGTACAGCAGCTCCAATCACTGCTGGAGAGGTATTGCTGGCCCTGATGCCCAGTCTGCTATTGTCTTGGAACCTTGGTTTTTGCATGTCAAACGTGACAAGTAATGGGTGGAACTTTGAAAGTAGCACAAGGTGACCCACAGCCAGCATTTGGTAAAGTGCCTGGCCTGACATGTCAGTACAGATGATATAAGCTGGTATTACTCTTAGAACAAAAGTGAAAGGGAGTCATTTTCCAGTGACAGGTTAATGTAACTGTCTGGGTCTTGCTGATGAAAGTGCAGTGTGAGTTGGATGTATATATGTTCTCTCTCTCTCTCTCTCTCTCTCTCTCTCTCTCTCTCTCTCTGTGTGTGTGTGTGTGTGTGTGTGTGTGTGTGTGTGTGTGTGTGTGTTGCCAGGTCAAGAGACAGGGCTTGGTTTCTCTGGAGCTAATGAAGATAGAAGATGAGGTGGAGGAATGGGCTTTTCCAACAGCATACTGAGGCTGTTCCTAGTTTCACACTTATTCTGAGGCCCTTAGTGAAATGGATGGGCATCCCTTATACAAATACCCTGTGTTTCTATTTGACCGGCAAGAACTGTCAGAACACTTGTCCCTGTCTTTTGGGAGAACACAGAACGGGAAGGCTGGGAGGGATGGTAGGTGGTTGTGGAGGCCAAGTCTTGGGTTTGGGGCCCTTATCTTCCTGGGTGCTTCCACCACTGCTCTGTGGGGACACAGGGAACACTACAGTTAAGAACACTGACATTGTGGCCACTCCAGAGGATTGACTCCACATTCTTGAGCTGGAAAAGTTTCTTCTGCATAAAAATTCTGGTATTACCCAGGAAGAGAACCCACACTGAAACTGAAAACCAGACAAGGAGAGTGTGTGGCTCTTGCCAGGGAAAATTGAAAATACCTAACAAAAGTTCAGTGTAGCACTAACCAATAAGGACAGGTACTGGTGGTCACAGACTATGGTCCTTTCCCAGTTGGATGTTGTGGGGAGGGACTGTTGCAAGCCCGGGGAGAGACCAACAGCCTTTGTGGAGGGAGAAGGCGCTTGGTTTCTTACTACTGGGACAGGAGATGCTTGCATTTTTTTTGGTATCTACTGGGCTGGCTTGAGGTAGATCATTCACAGCTGTCCCCTTTTTATGAGACTCAAAGACCTTGTCATCAGAGAGCTAAGGAAGTTTTGCTCTCTGACACAGAGAAGACCCATGAGTGGGGCTGTGCTGGGACTGTCAGACTAAGGTGGGTGGAGGGTATTGGGAAAGTGAGCTCTTGTGGTCAGCAGATCTTGTGAGCTTCCCTTGGAGGATCAGCACAATGTCCTTTCCTAGAGTGTCCAAGGCAAGACCAGGACATTGTGTTCTTGATTGATGGCTCGGGTAGCATCTCTTCCACAAATTTTAAAACAATGCTGAACTTTGTGAAAGCTGTGATGAGCCAATTCCAGCGACCCAGCACCCAGGTGTGTCTCTGGGGGCATGGGAGTGAGCCTACAGGGCCTGCTGGGCATGTTTGAGGAGTCCTGGGGAATCCTAGCCTTCGGTCCTGTGTGCTTTCCTTAGTTCTCCCTGATGCAGTTCTCGGATAAGTTCTGGGTACATTTTACTTTCAACGATTTCATCTCTACTTCAAGTCCTTTAAGCCTGTTGAAGTCTGTGCAACAGCTGAGAGGGTACACACACACAGCCTCGGCTATCAGTCATGTCATGTAAGTCCAGAATTCCCATGCATCTTTTCCCAGAGCATCCAGGGTACCTTTGGGCCTCATTTGAATTTCCAAGAAAGAAATGGAAAGAGCCTGAAATGTAGCCTGTTGACACCCTTGCCAGTTGGGGGTTTCTGAGTGGGAGTGGGGCCTCCTACAGGAAAAGCTATATCCTCATTCTCACAGAACCATCAGAAGTATGTGTAGTTTTAGTCACGTACCTCCAGACTCTCTTCTTCCTTAATAGAACACGACTGTTCACTACCCAAAGTGGAGCTCGGAAAGATGCCATCAGAATCCTTATTGTCATCACTGATGGGAAGAAAATAGGTGATGACCTGAATTACAATGATGTCATCCCCAAGGCAGAGGCTGCAGGCATCATTCGCTATGCAATTGGGGTAGGACACAAAGATGCAACCCACCACTTCCTCCTGTGACTTCCTCTAAAGGGTAGAAACCGGTTCTCTCATCTCCTGCTGCCTTAGGTATATGGAACCAGGGAAAGAAGGCTTGCTCCTGTAGCCTGGGGACCTGTGACTCCATTGCTTCCACTCTTTAATGCCATGTGAGCCTCATTTAGAAAGAATCTCTAAGGCTGACTGAAGAGTTTTTGGTGGGTGGCAGCATATACAATGCCTTAGCAACCTTTGCCTCATTGTGGTAAAAACATCCAACAGAAATACTTATGAGACATATATCTGTTTTATTTTATTTTTCATTCACACACATATGCAATGAGATGTGATCACATACACCCTCCATTTCCTATTTCTCCCCACTTGACTACCCCCTGTGACACTCAATCCCTCTCTTTCTTAACTTTGTTTTTAAAAATAACCCACTAAGTCCATAAGTGCTGTCCATATTTGCCTGGCTGTGACTGTGTCTGCCAGAGCACTGGAAACCCTACTAGTAACCACACTGTCAAAAAAGGATGACCACTGCCTGCCAGCTATGAAGTACAAATAGCTCTATAGGATGGGGCTTGGATATTACCTTTCCCATCTGTGTAGGACTTTTTGACTGGCTTGATCTTATGTGGGTCTTGTGATGGTAACCCCAGCAGGTATAATTTCCTGAATACAACAGCCATGCCACATCCAGAAGACAGTACTTCAGAGCACTCCCCCTTATCCTCTGGCCCTTGCACTCTTTCTACCTCCTCTTCTGTAATGGTGTGACTTACAGTTTCAGAGGGCCTCAGTCCATGATGCAGGTGAAGGAAGGGTGGAGGTCATGGTGGTGGGAGTGTGGTGTCACAGCTCTTCACATTGTGGAGTACCAGAAGAGAGTCCAGAGAGAGTGGGGGTGGTTGTAGGATGTTATTCAAAAGATCATCCTCCATGACCTACTTCAGCCAGCCAAGCCCCACCACACATGTTGTTGAAAACATGGCCCCATAGGGGATTTCTTGGAGTCCAGCAGTAGCGTTACATGTCTTCACTCTCATTGGGTTGGCCTTTTCTGGTGACAGGTAGGACAGGCCTTTCACAAAGCACACTCCTGGCAAGAGTTAAAAGACATTGCATCAACGCCTTCCCAAGAACACATTTTCAGTGTGCAGAACTTTGATGCTTTGAAGGATATTCAGAACCAGCTGAAGGAGAAGATCTTCGCCATCGAGGGTAAGTCGGCAATGAAGCTACTTGCCTCAGGAATCCTCAGGCATGGATTTTCCCTTTTTTAACCTGAACCCTCATGAGCTAGGCACCAGCTCCTTGCTAGAGGTGCTAGTCTCAGATCTTAGAATTTCCTAAGGAAGCCTCCTTGAACCTGGGAAACATCTTTCTCCCTGAAATCAAGCATCATGCCTTCCTTAGGAACAGAGACAGCAAGCAGCAGTTCTTTTGAATTGGAGATGTCCCAGGAGGGCTTCAGTGCTGTATTTATGCCTGTGAGTTGAGCCCCCTCACAGCTGGTGATATAGGATGGTGGAAAGGAGGAAAATGGGGAGGCAAGAGTTAGCTAGATGGGTGTATGGAGTGAGGGGAAGACTTCCTTTTGATAAGGCTGGCATCCTGCTCCATCCTGCTCAGCGCTGGAATCCTTTCCTTCCAGGATGGACCAGTTCTAGGGGCTGTGGGAAGCTTCAGCTGGTCTGGAGGTGCCTTCTTATACCCCCCAAATAAGAGACCCACCTTCATCAACATGTCTCAGGAGAATGTGGACATGAGGGACGCTTACCTGGGTAAGAAGAAGCTGTGGGAGGAAAAGGGGGACAGGCTGCCTGAGAGCAGGAGAAGCCTTGGTGCTGAGGTCTGGACTCCTCAGGTTACTCCACCGCACTGGCCTTTTGGAAAGGGGTCCACAGCCTGGTGCTGGGGGCCCCTCGCCACCAGCACACGGGGAAAGTTGTCATCTTTACCGAGGAATCCAGGCAATGGAGGTTCAAGTCTGAAGTCAGAGGGACACAGGTTGGTGTGGAAGAAGCCAGAGTGGAGCCTGAGAGTGGACAGTATGGCCAGGGTGGAGAAGGAGTAGAAGAAGGGGCACTGGGTCCCACGGAGGAGGCTGTGGTGCTGGGAGAGGCAGGACCTGGCGCAGAGGGGGCATCTTTGGATGACTTCATGCTCGGCCCACCAGATCGGCTCCTACTTTGGGGCCTCCCTCTGTTCTGTGGACATGGACAGAGATGGCAGCACTGACCTGGTCCTGATCGGTGCCCCCCATTACTATGAGCAAACCCGAGGGGGCCAGGTATCCGTGTGCCCTATGCCCAGTGGGGTAAGTGGTAAAGGGTCCTGGCTGGTGGCATCTGGAGTGGGTGGAGGGCTTTCCATGTTGGGCCTGACACTGCCTTTGCTCTGCAGAGGAGCAGGTGGCATTGTGAGGCCACTCTCCACGGGGAGCAGGGCCATCCTTGGGGCCGCTTTGGGGCGGCTCTGACAGTGCTAGGGGACGTGAATGGGGACAGTCTGGCCGATGTGGCTATTGGTGCGCCTGGAGAAGAGGAGAACAGAGGTGCGGTCTACGTATTTCATGGAGCCTCAAAACTGGACATCACTCCCTCGCCCAGCCAGGTGAGGCGTAGTCACTATTTCCCAACACTCCAAGAGCTTCCTCTTCATTTCTTATTTCTTCCACAAAAATTCTCTAAAGTGACTTCATTTATTTGTCAGCTCTGGGCATTTTGGAGCAGGTAAAACCTGTGCAGTTGAGACATGAAAAGAGTAACTGCTGCATGCCCTGTTTTGTCTGGAGACTATGCTTGAGGAGTTTCCAAGTCATACCTGGTAGTACCCTATGCTAGGTACATGGGTGAGGTAGGGAACCTCCTTCAGAGGTGTGACTTGGAAAGCATGAGGTTCAGTGTAAACTAGGGAGGTTCTGATCTTTTGACTCAGCGTTCAGTCTCTCAGTGCTCCCTGCTCACCAGCTTTAGATCTAGTGTCCTCTCCGTACTAGCTTCCCCATTCCTTCATCTCCATGAATGTTATTTAATTTCACTCCAGTCCTGATATCGGTGATCCTTCCAGGTACCTAACTGGTCAGGAGCCCTCCAGACAGTGGAACACGGTTCCCTTAGAAAGGACGGTTGCTTTCCCTCCGGACAGTGGAACACGGTTCCCTTAGAAAGGACGGTTGCTTTCCCTCCGGACAGTGGAACACGGTTCCCTTAGAAAGGACGGTTGCTTTCCGTGGCAGATGCCAAAACAGTCAAATACGCAAGCATCTCAACTGATATTTCTCCAAAGAAGATTTAAAAAGTGTATTTATTTATATGGACATTGGTGTTCTGTATGTACGTGTGTGAGAGGGTATCAGATCCTCCGGAACAGGAGTTGTGAGCTGACATGTGTGTGCTGGGAACTGAACTCTGCTCCTTGGGAAGAGCAGCCAGTGCTCTTAACCACTGAGCCATGTCTCCAGCCCTCCAAAGAAGGTTTTTAACAAAGGCCAATAAACACACAAAATGTTGAATGCTCACCATCATTACTTGTGTGATACTGAGGGATCACCACAGTGAAGTGTAACCTCACCCTCATCAGCACAGCTGGAATCACAAGGGCTACTGATCACCAGGACAAGACACAGGCAGCACTCCCAGACACTCCTAGTGAGAGTGTGAAAATGATGTGGCTATTTTGAAACAATGTGTTCGTTTCCCAGAAGATTAATTATAGAGTTATCATATGATCAGACATATTCTAGCACAAGAGAATTGAGACTACAAAAACCGTATAGAATGCTTTTTGAAGCATTATTCATGATTAATAGATGAAAGGTAGAAACAACCCATATGTCCATCTACCTATGGGCAGATAAACTAAGTGTTTATTTATGCAATGGCACATTACTCCACCATGAACTGGTACAGGCTATATGGATGAACCTCGAAATCCTATGCTAAGTGAAGGAAATCAGTCAGAGGAGGTCAGATGTTGTGTGGTTACATGTATATGAAGTGTCTCTAATAGGTAATCTACAGAGACATCAAGTAGATCACTGGTTGCTTATGTTTGGGTGTAAGGGGAAATAACAGGCATGGGGTGACTGATAACAGGTGTCAGATATCTTTTTGAGGTGACAAAATGTTCTAAAATTGATTGTGGAAATGGTTTCACAATTCTGAACACACAGAAGCCACAGAGCTGTGAGGTGAATTGTACAGTATGTGAATGTTTTAAAAGGTTGTTGCCATCCTTCAAAAATACACAGGGAAGTGCCCTTAAATTCTGCCAGCCACTGTGTAACACTGGCCGGATTTCTCTTGCTAATTGGGCTTGAACTCAGGACTACTAAGGGATTAGTAAAACCTCTGTGTGTCTCTATCCCTTCACCTCTCCTCTCCCTGTCTTCTTTCCTCCTCCTTCCTGGCTGCCATTTTGTGAGCAGCTCTATTCTCCCATGACTTCCCTGCTGTAATGAACTGAAGCCATGAGCCAAAAAAATACTTTCTCTTTGTAGTTGTTTACTCAGGAATTTTGTCACAATGATAAGAGACCAGTACACTCTGCCTCTCTGTGTTCATCTGCAAAATGGTGATCCTGATAAAATGAACTAGCCACACCCAGAGGATCGAGTACGAGGGTTCCTATATAGTGCTCAGACTACTACTTGGGGCATCATTATGTTATGTTACTGTAACCTGTGGTTGTTACAATTGTTAATATAGTTTAACAGTTGAAGGAGATCTAAGGAAGGTGTGTGGCTCAAGAGAATAAGCGAGTGTGCATCTGGTTCACACCAGTTTGCAGCTTCTCTTTGCCAAAATGTCTTACAGGTTTACACCCAATTACAAATGTCACTGGGATTCTTCTACCCATAGGCCTTTCTGGATTCACTGACCCACAATGATTTTTTTATTCTCATTTCATCACACTTTTTCTGTGTATTGGTGTTTTGCCATCATGACAAGTGGTGGGAGCATGTGTAAGGAGCATGTGGCAAGAGAAGAAGAAGCCAAGGAGAGCAGAGAAGGGCTGGTCTTGTTTTGATACAAGATCTCACGGTGTAGCCCAAACTGGCCTTGAACTAGAGATTCCTGTTTTGTGCCTTCCAAGAACATGGGGATCATGTGTCCCCATGCCTGGTTAAGGCAGAAGTCTTGTTCTATGAACTAGATGAATGTATAAGACCTACTTAATCTCCTAGACAATGTCTTCCTTAGGATTTCTCTTGCTGTGATAAAATACCATGACCAAAAGCAACCTGGGGAAGACAGGGCTTATTTCAACTTGTGGGTTCATATCAGAGTTCATCACTGAGGGAGGGCAGGGAAGGAACTCAAAGAGTGTAAGAACCTGGAGGCAGGAGCTGATGCAGTGGCCATGGAGGAGTGCTGCTTACTGGCTTGCTCCTCAGGGCTTGCTCACCCTGCTTCCCTATAGATCCCAGGACCACCAGTCCAGGGGTAGCACTGCCCACATTGTGCTGCCCTATCCTAATCTATCATCAATCAAGAAAATGCACTACAGATTTGCTTACAGGCCATATACATGGAGGCATTTTCTCTAAATTTCCTTCTTCCCACATGACTCCAGCTTGTATCAAGTAGGAATAAAAACTAGTCAGCGCAGAGGGCATGGCTTTCAATAATGCAATTCCACTAGATTTCTAGGAAGGGTTTGGCAAAGCCTCTAACACTGAATTAGGAAACAAGCCACAGCTAAACCATAGCGTCCTTTCATTCAGTCTGGCTCTCTTTTCTTCTGGACAGAGGATTTCAGGATCCCAGTTCTTCTCTGGTCTCCAATATTTTGGGCAGTCACTGAGCGGGGGTCAGGACCTCACCCAGGATGGACTAGTGGACCTGGCTGTGGGGTCCAAGGGACATGTGCTGCTGCTCAGGTGAGCACACTTTCCTCAGACACTGCCCATTTGTCCTAGGTTCAGACTAGGACCCTCCTTCCTAACTGGAGGCTGTGGTCCTAGTAGCCAAGAACCTCTCCTCAGGTCAGTGTTCTTCCAACAGGACCAGACCAATTCTTAGAATGTCATCAACTATACGCTTCACACCTACAGAGATCGCTAGGTCTGTGTTTGAGTGCCAGGATCAGGTGGCTTCTGTCCAGACACTGGGTGATGCCATTGTCTGCTTTCACGTTTATGAAAGCCCCAAGACCCAACTAGGTGAGCCTCTTCCCTTTGATCCTGATCTTTGGAAGCCTCCAACCCAGGACTTCTGTCTGATGATGTAATTTCTAGCCCTCCCAGTCTTCCTTGTATTGCACTTTCCCTTACAGGTGACCTCCAAAGCTTTGTTACTTTTGACCTGGCTCTAGACCCTGGTCGCATGAGTTCCCGTGCCACCTTCAAGGAGACACAGACCCATACTCTGACTCGAGTTAAAATCCTTGGTCTGAACAGGCACTGTGAAGCTGTGAAGTTGCTTCTCCCGGTGAGACAACTGTAGAAGGGTTGTGGGAGTAGTTGTGAGTAGAGGCCTTTTGGTGACTGGAAGCTGATTCAGCAAAGAAATAACATAGCCTATTCTGAGCTTTCCGGTGACATAGCCTTAGCCCCAGGTCTGGTGTGCCCATATCTCTAATACCTGTTAACTAAACAGGTGAACAAATGACTATGGCTACCTGCAGCTGCCCTGGGGGTCACCCAGGTGGATCTCAGGGAAGAGAACAGGGAGAGCTGTGTGGCCTTGGCTGACTCATGCAGACATTTATTGAGTACATACTATGGCTGTCCCCTGACACATGCTCACAGCAGGGGATAAAGCAGCCATTTCCCATAGGGAGTTCCCCAGTGATGATGGGGGACCCAAAACAAACAAACGTCTAGGTAGTGAACATCAGGTGGGGATGAATGCTACAAAGAGAGAGAAAACCAGAGAAGAGGACAGAATGGTCTCATGAGGAGCCATTGAATAACGTGAGAGACCTCTATGTAGGGGGTGGGGTTGGGCCAGAGGCCTTCCGCCTCCATGAGAGCTACAGGCACTTATTGACCACAGATAGGACTGCTCTAATCCCCCTGACACATGCAGAGATGGGATACCTCCAGTAACTATGCCAGGAACTTTCTTTAAAACCGCCCGTCAAATGTCTCTCCTTTAGGCCTGTGTGGAAGACCCAATGACCCCTGTCACCTTGCGCCTCAACTTCTCTCTTGTTGGTGTACCCATCCCTTACTTACAAAACCTTCAACCCATGCTGGCTGTAGATGAGCAAACGTACTTCACGGCCTCTGTGAGTCTGTTATTTATGATGTTCCGGCTCAAGGGGGGACATCAAGGCAGGTTGTCCTTTTGGATAATATATTTATTAGATGAGTTATGAACAGCATGAACAGATATCAGTGTGGTGGGGACTCTGAGGAGAGTTCAGGGTCACAAGCAGAGTGGGGACCCCTTCTTATTGGTTTCAGAGGATGTGAAGGTTTCATGCCACGTGGTTGATGAGTAGTTCACATTATGGGCATGAAGCCAGGCTGTCCCTGACTTTCTGGGCAACAAAAGGAGGACATCTGGGGTCCTGCATTATGGGAAAAGAATGTGCAACTACAAGAATGTGGGAGAAGTGAGAGGTGGGACACATTTAGTTGAGGTGTATCTGCCATATTGGTTGTGCTCTGATGTCCTGGATTTTGGCAACCTGAACCTGTGAACTTCCTTGGGGGAGTAAGAATGGTGCCAGCCATTTTGCTGAAGCCTGAAAGGGAGCTAGAGAGTCCCAGAGAGGCTCTGGTAGGGAGCTTGCCATTTCCTTCCACTGGCTTCTAGGAAGAGGCTGCTGTATGTGAGCGAGGCTTGAACATCCTGTGGCCCCAGACCTAATTCCCATGTCCCCCTTTTCTCAGCTTCCCTTTGAGAAGAACTGTGGAGCTGATCACATCTGCCAGGATGACCTTGGCATCATCTTTGGTTTCCCAGAGTGAGCTCTCACCCACTAGATCTTCCCCAGAGGCCAGCCTCCCTCCCAGGATCTGGGGCTCCTGCTCTTGGCTGGCTCATACTCTCATCTGGGGCTCAGAATTGGGGCATCTCCTGTCTATCTTTTGCCTTGCTACCATGCATTTCATCCCCAGACCATTTTTAGCCCCAGTCACAGGATTATCTCCTCTTCCCTCCCAATATCCAGCTTGAAGACCCTGGTGGTGGGAAGTCACCTGGAGCTGAATGTAGATGTGACAGTATCTAATGATGGGGAAGATTCCTATGGAACCACGGTCACTTTGTTCTACCCAGTGGGTCTGTCCTTCAGACGAGTTGCAGAAGGCCAATTATTCCTACAGGAAAAGGAGGAGGTGAGTAAGCTGCATAGTATAGAGGAGGACTAGGTTCAAAGCTCAGGCTGGGAGGCCATTATTCAGCAGTCTCTGGTGGGTCAAGAGATCTTAGTTGGTCTTGATTGGATGATGGGGTTGTATTGTCTGGGTTTTGTACTTCTGGCATGATATTTTGAAGACACTGAATATAAAACGTGAGTTCCAGAGCCAGCAGGATGGTTCAGCAGGTAAGGGCACTTTCTGCCAAGTCTAATGACCCAGAAACCACATGGTGAAAGAAGAGACTTGAGAGTTGCAAGATATCTTGTTAGATTCATGCCTCTGGTTCCCTAACACTCCTCCCTGGGGTCAGAACCCAGGCATGCCGTCCCCAGTCTATCTTTGGCCTCCTTGTCCTGTGTGCATGTACTATTTGCTCTTTTCCTGACACAGAAGTCTTGCTGGCTTGAAGCTCACTTTGTAACACAGATTGGTCTTGAGTTCAAATTCCTCCTGCCTCAGCCTCTAGAGTGCTAAGAATGTAATGTAGGCATATATCATCAAACTGGGTAAATACTTAAAAACATTGTAAAATAAAAATATTTACCTTATTGGATACTCTGGCCTGGGGCTTGTCAGAAGTTTTTCTGTGAGGGCCAGATGGGAAATAGTTCAGCTACATGGACCACACTGTTTCTGACCCAGCCTCTCAGTTCTACCTTGGTACAATGATAGCAGCCACTCACATGGTTCTAGAAGGCAGAACTGGGACCATAAGGAGTTTTAAAGAAACAGATACCTTATTTTTTTTATTTTATTGTTTAAAACAACTTTAAATGTTTACTAAAGTGCTCAGAGTTAAACAAAGCTTCCTAAGGGCACCATCAAAAGTGACAACCCTGACCATTTGCTTCGTCTGTCTCTTTGTCTCTGAGCCAGTGTCTCATTTAGCCCAAACTGGCTTCAAATTCAAATAGCCAAGGCTTGCCCTTACTTAACTTTTCCAGTGTTGGGATTACATGTCTATGCCACCACACCTGGCCTTGCTTTTATTTGCTGAAATATTTTTTTTAAAAAAAATTAGACACCAGACCATTGCTTTCTCTTCGTTTTACTCTGGCGTTCTGAACAGTAACAATGTCCTATGACTCCAAAGTCGTTATGTCACCCAGTGAAGGGAATAATTCTTGGTGTTTAAAGCATAATAACATTTCCTTAGTTTCTCTCCCAAATATCTTTATACACCTGGTTTAGTAAGTTTAAACTAGGCTCATATACTTGCTCTGTGGGTCTGCCATGCCTCTCTGTCTAGCATCCCTTAGTGGGAGTACATTTTAATTACTTATGAAAAATGAACCAGGAAAAGCAATTCCCAGAGTGTGAGCAGTGAGAGTATTCCTAGATACATCCACCCAGTGTGGGGTTTGGATCTTTGTTGGATATTGATTTAACAAGTAAGCAGTTTAAAACATAAAATGGTTCAGAGACAACCCAGGAAAGCAGAACATGATCGCTGTATTAGGGAGTCTTTGTTAATTCTGTTGTACCTGATTTGTTAGATCTTGTGGATAAATTAAAAATAACCTTGTTGGTGTTGAGTAGACATTGAAATATATTCGGATAAAATAATATGTGTAGGAAGTAGTTTAAATTATTAAGGAAAGAAAAGTGGAAAATAATCTGTCGGGGGAACAATAGCAATATGTTGGTAACTTTTGCTAAGTGATAGAATCAGAGGCTGATAGTCCTCTCTCTCTACTTTGAGTATGTTTGAAACCATCCACAATAAAAGCCTTTAAAAGTAAAAAGAAGCTGGTTGTGCTGGGCTCATGCCTATAATCTTAACACTTGAAGCCTAAGGCAGGAGGATCACTATAAGTTTGAGTCTGGGTTGACTTATCTAGTGAGTTCTAGAACAGCCTGGGCTACAAAACAATAACAACAAAAAGAACAAAAACCCAACAAGAAATGAAGGGTGGGGTTTCTAGTGACTAGAACTTTCTACACTGTAGAAAGTTTGACCAGACACCGATCCTCAAGCACTAAGATTTCCAGAGAACTATGTCCTCAGATCCCAGGGTTTCTCTGGAACACTCACAAGCACCCATGCACTTTGGGCCTTGGGTTTTCTCTACAACCAACAGGGGCAGCAGCGGCAGCACTCCCTGCACCTCACATGTGACAGCACCCCAGACAGGAGTCAGGGCCTCTGGAGCACCAGTTGCAGCAGCAGTCATGTTATTTTCCGTGGAGGCATGCAGGTCAGCCTGGCTTCTGCCCACCCTGTCCCCTGTCCCCATCCTGCCTCAGTCCTCTGTGACCTCTCCACTTTCTTCCTCAGATGACTTTCTTGGTAACTTTTGATGTCTCCCCCAAAGCTGTGCTGGGGGATCGGCTGCTTCTTACAGCCAGAGTGAGCAGGTAAGCTGGGCCATGCCCAGTGGGGGTGCCTTTCTCTTTCAGATCCTGAGGCCCCATACTCCTCTTCTGTCCCCAGTGAGAATGGCATACCTGAGACCAGTAAAACCACCTTCGAGTTGGAGCTCCCAGTAAAGTATGCTGTGTACACCGTGATCAGCAGGTACAGTCCCTGGACCTCAGAATGGTTCTTCTTTACTTAGAAACAGTGGATGCAGGAGTCACCATTGATCATCTGGGATATTTTAGATTTTATTATCCTTCCTTCCAGTTGGAGATGATGCTGATAGCTGTGCATATTCATCCATGGATGTTAGTTATGGGCTGGTTATGACAATAATTGTGCAATCATTATCATCACAGCATATATTTGATATAGTTTATAGATCTCAAAAGGCTTTGAAAATCCACAAGATTTTCTTGGGTTCTCTAGGATATATGAAACACACCCTTCTCTTTGAGGTTCTTATAGCCTAACTGGAGAACAAGGTTACTGTACCCAGACTAAAAATCTCACCAAGTGCTGTTCTTTGACTCTGTACCCTCGGAGACATGGCATGTTAATCAGCTTTCCATCATTACAAGAAACTGAAGCAACCTATAAACCAAAAAGACTTATTTTGGCTCACAGTTTGGAGGTTTCAGTCCATGGCTCATTGGCCCAATGCTTTGGGTCTGTAGTGATATAGAGCATCAAGGCCAATGCTCTCAGTTCATGGCAAGGAGGCAAAGAGAATGCAGAGGAAAGAGTCTTTATAGTCTCCTTTGGGGCACTCCCTCACTGACCTAGGAACTTCCCAGCAGGCCCCACTACCTCCAAAGGTTCCACCACCTCCTGACTGTGTTAATCAGAGTGCCAAGCATAAATGTAGGGAATGGGGAGGCATTGCCTTCAAGATGAAATCGTAGCAGTGGGTTCCTAAAAAAGGAGAAAAATCTTCTTTAAAAAGACCCAAACATTGATGGGTCTGTGGTACTGGGCTTGACCAAAAGTGATTGAACCCAGGAACACCCAATCATTTGGCCTTTGTCATTTGAGCAAGACAGTTCTTTTTCATAAGAAACAGACATAGCCCATAGGGCAGAGGTTCTCAGCCTGTGTAGGTCACGACCCCCACAAAGGTCACACATATCATATCTTACATATCAGAAGTTTTTTACGATTCCTAACAGTAGCAAATTACAGTTATGAAGCAACAACAAAATAACTTTATGGTTGGAGTCACCACAACATGCAGAATTGTATTAAAGGGTCACAGCATTAGGAAGGTTAGGAACCACTGCCACAGGGCTTTTTGACCCATCTCCTTTCCTCCTTTTGTAGAAAATAGGGACAAAAGATGTACCTGCTGAGGATGGATATCAAGGAAGCTGGGAAGCAGACAGGGCCTTAGCAGGACCAAGGAGGATGGGAGGAGGTGCTGAGACTTGGGGGTAGAGAATGTTTAGTAGACGCCTTCTTTGAGTTTGCTCCATGTGAGGCATAGTGTGGCCACTTTCTCTGAATTCATTTAGTAGTTGTTGAGCTCCTATGTGTAATCCATCCATGCTCTTATGGGACCTGCCTAATCTGAGACTCTCTTTCTTGCTTAGTGTTTCACACTTTCACTGCTCCGCAAGCTTGGAGTTCTCCAGGCAGATAGATGCATGCTCTATGTGTGTATATATGGGGGTTCTCATGGCACTTTTCAGGGAGCCACAGATAGGGTACTCCACCTGTAGACCTATGTGGTCATACAGGTCAGTTATACTTAGAGGTCCCCAGGGCAGCCTGGAGCATTTGGGCGGAGTCCTTTGAGGAGAGGGGAAGTGAAACTTAAGAGTGTTGCCGTCGGGTGCAGGCTGGGGAAGTGGCGATGACAGAGCAGATTGATATCTCTACTGGGTATTCCTGGGTCCCCATCAGAGAAAGAATTCAGACCTAAGCAATGTAGGGAATTGGGAGGAGGGCTTACTACAGAACAAAATTACACAAGCTTCTCACGAGAGAGTGGTGTTGCCCAAGATTCAGGAAAGCTTGTCTAATTGGCCAACTGTAGTAGAGAAAATCCCCCCAGTAGGGTTTACTCACCTTTTTAATCTTTATATGAGGCTGTCTTATATATGAGTCCTAGGAGCCAATCTTGGGCAGGGCACATGGTCAGCAAAATTTGCTGTATTCCACACATCCAGGAAGGACTGAAATAGCAGAGGTGTAGAAATGGGGTAGGCAGTGGCCCTTGCTATTCCAGTGAGTCAGTGGCAAAGCTCTTAAGTTTTTCCCCTACACTTCAACCCAGACTTTCTCCAGTTATCTCCTCTGGATGGCTCCTCCATGTTCCCTTACACCCACCATGAAGCTGGTCCTGCTCCCTAAACCCTTTTATTCCAGCCCTGCCACATTCCTCATTCCACGCTGTCCCAAGACCGAAATGACTACTTGAATCATCATGCTACTGCCAGACCTCCCTCAGGAGGCCAGGTGGGACTTTATGACTCTTCCCTCTCCAGCCATGACCAGTTTACCAAGTACCTCAACTTCTCAGCCTCAGAGACGGAGAGGAGCAGCATGGTTGAACATAGATACCAGGCAAGTGTGGGGACTTGGGAGTGAGGGAACTGGTAAGCAGGGACAAAGGAACTGGGCATAGACTCTGCTCTCCGTGCCTTCTGTGCAGGTGAATAATCTGGGACAGAGGGACATGCCAGTCAGCATCAACTTTTGGGTGCCTGTAGAGCTGAAGGGAAGAGCCGTGTGGACAGTGATGGTCTCCCACACTCAGGTATACGACCACCTATGGCCCCCCCAACTGATGCCATGGCTTATGTCACCCGTTGTACTCATGAACCCCTGATGCTGCAGCCAGAGCATGATTCTGTACTTGCCTTCTAGAATCTGTCCACCCAGTGCTATCGGAATAGACTAGTGCCAGCAGAATCTGACCTTCTGACTCACATGCAGAGGAGTCCCGTGCTGGTGAGGAAGACCGGGAGGGTTCAACACGTTAAGCTACACATCACTGGACTACAGCTCATTTTCAGAATGTCAAATGGCACCTGCTGAACAACCAGCTACATTTAGAAGTGGCTGCTGCTGTCAAGTCCCACACCTTAACGCTGTCTCCTACCCTTAGACTTACTTTCCTCCAATCTGATATTATTTCTCTGTCCCCAGGACTGCTCCATTGCTGACTGCCTGCACTTCCGCTGTGACATCCCCTCCTTGGGCATCCAGGATGAGCTTGACTTCATTCTGAAGGGGAATCTCAGCTTTGGCTGGGTCAGTCAGGTATGTGGCCAGTAGCAGAGGCCCTTCCCTGGTCTGGGTGTGCCTGATGGGTCTGGGGCATCCTTGGATCAGGGAAAGGATGAACCCTGAGCTGCCCCCAGATCCAATTCCCAGCTCTGCCCCACCCTCTCTCTTTTGCAGACATTGCAGAAAAAGGTGTTGGTCATGAGTGTGGCTGAAATCACATTCAACACATCTGTGTATTCCCAGCTTCCGGGACAGGAGGCATTTCTGAGAGCCCAGGTAGTGACTGTGTGGCGGGTGGTGGCCAGGCTGGTGAGAGGGCACCTAATGCTTAGTCTGTAGTGCTGGCTTGGGGATTTTCCAGCCTGGAGGGAGGGTGAATGAAGGTCCCTAGGAAGACAGAAGGCCTGAGTGCTTCTGTAGCTCAATGCTTGGAACAGGACGTTGGCAAGGAAGAGGGATGTTAAAGGCTGGGAATCAGGGGAGAGTGTGAGACAGCATGGGACAGGATGCTTTCTATTGGGTCCACCAGATGAAGACGATGCTGGAGATATATGAAGTTCACAACCCAGTTCCTCTCATTGTGGGCAGCTCAGTGGGAGGTCTGCTGCTGCTGGCTCTCATCACAGTCACACTCTACAAGGTGAGTGATTTGCCCTTCTCACAGCAGGATTTGATCCTCTTCCTCCTACAGGGTAAGCAAGAGCTCATGCTGGAGTCTGAGGTACACTATCACCAGTACATGTCATGTGAGGAAACTCCCTCCACCCAATTGTCTCTCAAGTTTGCGCTTTCCTGTCTCTAAGACCCCGAGCTCCTCTCTCTTCTTTTCTACTGTCCTCTACTTCTTTGCATGTTTCCCTTTACCGAAGAATAGAATATAAGCTCAGGCATGGATATGATTGTTAACATAAGCCCCAGGACTGGTCTGGGTCTTGGTCTTTTTCAGTGTAGGGGTGATTTAAGCCACATAATTTTGCCCATGTCTAAATGACACAATATGTAGTAGGTTGTCTGAAAGTAGTAGGCGCTCCAGAAAGGGTATACCCTTCCTCTCCTTTAGTCTTTTTTTCCCCTTTCTTTTTGCATGTGTGTGTGTGTATGCATGTGTAGGCACACATGGGTTTGTGGGTATACATGAAGGCTATCGGTAGATGTTGAATGCCTGTCTCCATTGCTCTCTACCTTATATATTGAAGCGGAGTCTCTCCCTTGAACTCAGAGATCATTAATTTGGTTAGTCTAGCTAGCCATCTTGCTCCAGGGATCCTCTGTCTCCGCCTCCCGAGTTCTGGGGTTACGGGAGGGGCACCATGCCCATCCAGCCTTTATACGGGTTCTGGAGACCTGACCTCCAGTTTCTCACACTTGGAAGCAAGTTCTTTTCTCACTGAGACCTCTAGCTTCTCTCTTCCTTCTTCCACTCACTTCTTCATCCTGATTCCACTCATTCTTCTTCCTTTCCACAGGCTGGTTTCTTCAAACGTCAATACAAGGAAATGATGGAGGAGGCAAATGAACAGTTTGCCTCAGAAAATGGGACCTCAAACCCCCAAGTTGTCCAGTGAGAACTTACCTCCTCATCTTCTTTAAACCTGCCCTCCTGAGAGGTTTCCCAGATCTTGTACTTTCCCCTAAGTCATACCCAATGGTAAAAAAGTATTTTGCAGCAGGAATGCTGGGGACAGGACAACTTTGTTCTTTGTGTCTTATTTGGGAAGGGCCATTGTCTGGTCAAAACTTCACCTGGAAACCCAGATGACAGGGTCTCTGCTGTGGCACAGAGAGCTTGACTAGGAATTTCTACTTAGGAATACATAGGCAGCTCAGTGGTCCCGTGCTGTGTTAGCCACTAATGAGCTTTCCATGATGAGGAATGGAAGTAGTCCCTTATCCTTGTCTATTTCCAGTGCTTCCCACCCACTTCTAGGATGTTAGAATTGAGCTCTGTCTCAAGGAGGGGAGCTTCAGATAGCCTGGGTTATTCCGTGCTTCTGTGTTATCCTCATTTCTAGTAAAGTATCGTTAGCATCAGTTTGTAGCTTTTCTATGAGACTCCTAATCCCAGTTTTCTCAAACTGAATTGGCAAGGAAACCTCTCTGCAATGTAATTGATGGAACTGGATTCTAGCATCAGTGTTGCTAGCTGGGAAGAACAGGGTTCTGTTGTCTTAGGAAGGACGTTGCTCTAGTACAGCTCCAGGTCAAAAATGTCCTATGCCACTTTGCTGTGTGACTTTTTATGGGAAGACATAAGCAAATATCCGTTTACCCAAGATAGAGCACTGATAAAAGACTAAAGAAACTATTCCACCCAAGTCTTGTCTAGTGAACAAATGAGGGAGCTTGAGTATGAGACTGATTAATAAAGCAACAGTTTTCTTTAACCCTTCCAAAATAATTACGCAAAGAGACTATTACTTATTTTACAAGCTTGAAGAACTGGGGGTAGGTGGATAAAAACCCTCCAAGCTATTTAGCTCTCTCAGCCACACAATCCAAGTTACTTGCCAACAAGTTGTCCTTTCTGGATCTCCATCATTAAGCCATGTCCTCCTTTTCTCTTCTCTCCTCTCCTCTCGCCTCATATTACTCTCTCCATCCTCAAGCCTGGGAACCTTCTCTCCTCCCCCTCTCTTCTGCCAAGTCACAGGTTTCAGCATTTTTATTAACCAGTCAACTTTAAAATAGGTAGAACATGGTTTACACAACAAAAACCAAGTATATGTGACAATGTGTTCATCTGGATGGCAACCAGATCTTGGAGGCCAGTAATTAGCATTAGAGTGCACAGTACCAGACCAACCCCCAACAAGCTTGCAGCTCATTTCCAGCTTGGCCTTTACATATCTTACAGCCAACATATGTCTCCAGTAGCAGGAATTTACCATCTAATTCGAACATGGCAATAGATTTATGGCTTTGGAGGCATCAGGGACCTCTTTGGCTAATAACTCATAGGGTAATAGTCCATCTTGTGGCTCCTAGGAATGCCCTTTTCCCACAATGTGTTGTGCCTTCATTCAAACTCTTAAACTGCTGTTTCACTATTATTTTGGATGCTTTCTGAAGTCTAAGGGCATTTGAGAATTGGCATTATATAATAAAGCCTTTTCCCTCATTTCCTACTGCCTGTCTTTGCAGTGAGTGGTGGCTAGTGTAGACTCATGGCTGGTTTTGCTGCAAAAAACAGGAAACTGTTGAGTATTCAGCATTGAACAGGACACTTATATCACCCTTTCCAAAGCTCAGGGAATAACATCTCAGAAGAAGGAATGGAAAGAATGTAAGAGCTGAGCAATAGAGAGGAGGGTTGTGAAATACTGTCTTGCGGCATTCATGAACAGCTGCAGTTGTCTGCATAGGGCCTGCACAGAACTGAATTAGTAAATATTCAGTCATGGAGAAGGTGCTCTGCCATGCCCAGGGGAGCTAACGGCATTGAAAGGTTGCTGGGAGGGAGGTCATTGTCTCAATGAAATCTCCATGTTTCAGTGGATACTCCATACCCACACCCATTCACTTGTCTTGGGTAAATCAAGTGGCTCACAAAGCAAACACAAAAAAAAACAAAGCAAAACCCCATGGAAGTAGGATGAGGCTTGCGGGATTGGTGGATTGGTTTGGGTGGGAAGAGAATAGGAGAGGATGAGGGATGAGTAGAATCAGAACGTATAACAAGGCCTGTTACCTACCCCTACCCCCTTTCCACACTTGATGGCCTCACTCATGCAGCTTGCACACCAACTTTGCCTGATGAATTTCCCTGACCCTCACTGCTTTTATATTATCTCTGCACTTGCAAGACTAACTCCAATAAAGTAGCTGTTGTTGTCTCAGACCTAGATCTATCTAGTCATTCAGCTTCTGCAGCAGCCTAGCCTGAGGCAGGCTAGAATCTCACACCAGACGTGCAATCCAAGAAAGACACCCACATGGTGTCTTGCAGGATTCCTTGCAACAACAGAAACTGTAAGAGAGATCAAGACAGTATGTCCCCACCCAAACCCACTAGTGCAATAGGAATGTTCTCCAATGAGAATTACCCAGATGAACTCTAGAGCACAGAGTTTAAAAGAACAATCATGAAGGTTATCAAATAATTTCAAGGGGTTTAAAGAAGACACACAACACTGAAACAACTTTGTGTAGTCCATATGACCACAGTGCAATAGAAGTTAAATTCAGGAGTGAAGAAATTCCCCAAATGTAAGGAGATTAAACAACACATTCCGGAATGGTAAATGGGTCAAAGAAGACATTAGGAAATATTTCTATTTTTAAGTTTATTTTTACTTATGTGTATACCATATGTGTGGATGCCAAAAGATGTCATTGGATTCCCCGGAACTGAGATTATAGATGGTTGTGGGCCACCTGGTATGGGTGCTGGAAACTGAACTTGGATCCTCTAGAAGAGCAATAAGTACTCTTAACTGCTAAGACATCTCTCTAGTCCATGAAAGATTTTATTTAAATCCGGAAACAAGGTGAAAATGAAAGCACAGCACAACAAAATCTCTGAGACACATGAAAAGCATTTCTCAGAGGGCAATTTATACTGTTAAACTCTTATATTAAAAAATCAGAGAGAACATAAACAAATGATATGATGCCACTCATGGATTTGTAAAAACAGGGCTAGAGTAATGGCTCAGTGGTTAAGAGCACTTGCCACTCTTTTGGAGGACATGAGTTTGATTCTCAGTACCTACATGACAGTTCACAGCCATCTATAACTCCATTTCCAGGGGACCCGATGACCTTTTCTGGCCCCTGCAGGCTCTAGGCATGCATGTGGTGCACATGCATTCATGCAGGCAAAACACTCACATACAGAAAATAAAAATAAACAAATCTTAATAAAAAAGAATTTGGAAAATAAAGATAATGAAAACATTTCAAGACACAAAGGTAGAATTTAGAAAAGAAATAGAATCACTAAAGAAAACCCAAACTGGCTGAGCATAGTGGCACATGCCTTTAATCCCAGCACTTGGTAGGGAGAGAAAGGCCAATCTCTGTGAGTTCAAGGCCAGCTTGATCTACAAAGTGAGTTCCAGGACAGCTAGGGATACACAGATAAACTATCTTGAAAAAAAAAAAGAGAAAAGAAAGAAAAGAAAATCCAAACTGGAAATGAAAAACTTAGGATGTCAAACAAAAACCTCAGAGGTAAACCTCACCAACAGATTGAAAGACATGGGAGAAAGAATCTCAGGCCTTGAAAACAAGGTAGAAGAGATGGAGAGATCAGCCAAAGAAAGTGTTAAATTAAAAAAAAAAAAATCAGGCACAAAATATCCAGGAAATTTGGAATACTCTGCAAAGACTAAACCTACAAATAAGAGGGATAGAGGAAAGAGAAGAAAACCCAGATCAAGGACACAGAAAATGTTTTTAACAAAATCATAGGAAAAAATTTCTCCAACCTAATGAAGGAGATGCCTATCAAGGCACAAGAAGGATATAGAATACCGAATAGACAGGACCAAAAAAAGAAACTCCCCATCACATATAACAACTAAAGCGCTACATGTACAGAACAAATGAAGGGTATTAAAAGCTGCAAGGAAGAAGAGCAAGTGACATGTAGAGGCAGACCCATTAGAAGAGCACCTGTCTTCTCAGTGGGCCTGAACAGATGTCTACAAACTCTGAGAAGCCACAAGTGCCAGATCACTCTATTATACTCAGCAAAATTATCAACCACATTTGATAGAGAAAGAAAATATTCCAAAGTGAAACCAAAATTTAAGCAGTATCTCTCTACCAATGTAACTCTACAGAAGGGATTAGAAAGGGATAACCTCCTCAGTATGAGGAGGTGAACAGCACCCAAGAGGACACAAGGAATAAATAATCCCAGAGCAGTAAGTCAAAAGAGGGAAAACAAATGTCATACCATCATAAAAAATAATAGTAAACAAGAAACACTTCTCACTGATACCTCTCAATACAAATGGTTTCAACTCCTCAATAAAAAGACACAGAATTAACAGATTCTATTAGAAAACAAAATTCAGCTTTCTGCCACATCCAAAAAAATACCCCTCATTATCAAGGATGAATATACTTTGGGATATTTCAAAAAAATAGACCCAAGAAGCAAGCAGGTATAGCCACTTTAATATCTAACAAAATAGACTTCAAACCAAAAATAATCAGAAGATATGGGGAAGGATATTACATACTCATTAAAGGAAAAATTCACAAAGTTGATATTGCAACTCTAAACATTATTCACCAAACATGAGGGTATCCAAGTTCATAAAGGAAACATTACTACAGCCAAAATCACATATTGACCTTCTCACAGTCATAGTGGGTCACTTCAGTGCCTGACTCTTACCAACAGACAGGTCATCCAGACAAAAACTAAACAGAGAGATGCTGGAGTTGAATAATACCATAAATCAAAAGGACCTAACAGATATCTACACAACATTTTACTTAAACACAAAAGAATACATTTTCTTCTCAGCACCTCATGAAACTTTCTCCAAGATTGACCACATACTTGGACACAAAGCAAGTCTCAACAGATACAAGAAAATTAAAATAACTCCCTGCATACTATCTGAACATCACAGATTAAAGCTGGCTATCAACAACAGAAACAATACAAGTATAAAAACTCACAGAAACTGAACAACTCACCACTGAGTTAAAAAAAAAAAAGGGTGAAGACAGTAATCAAAAAGGAAATTAAAAACTTTTAAGAATTAAATGAAAATGAAAACACAACATACCCAAACCTATGGGATACAGTGAAGGTGGTTCTAAGAGGCAAGTTCAGAGCACTATGTGCCTGCATCAAAATTTTGGAGAAGTCTCATATTAGTAACTTAGCAGCACACCTGAAAGCTAGAGCTAAAAACAACAAGCAGAAATAAAACTAAGAAGAGTATATAGAAAGAAAAAATTAAACTCAGGGCCAAAATAAATAAAATAGAAAAAAATTCAAAAAAGAATCAAGGAAACAGAGAGTTGGTTCTTTGGGGAAATCAGTAAGATTGACAAACCCTTAGCCAAACTAACTAAAGGACAAAGAGAGAAGATCCAAATTAATAGTGAAATGAATAGGAAGACATAACAACAGACACCTAGGAAATCTAGAGAATCATAGGGACATACTTTTAAAATGCTGTTGGAAAACATGAAAAAAAATAGATGGATTTTTTAATGTGTGTGACCTACCAAAATTAAATGAAGATAATATAAGTGATTTAAACAGACCCATAACCTCTAGTGATACAGAAGCAGTAATTAAAAATAAATGTTTGAAGCCGGGCAGTGGTGGCGCACGCCTTTAATCCCAGCACTTGGGAGGCAGAGGCAGGCGGATCTTTGCGAGTTCGAGGCCAGCCTGGTCTACAAAGTGAGTCCAGGACAGCCAGGGCTACACAGAGAAACCCTGTCTCGAAAAACCAAAAAAAATAAAAAATAAAAAAAAAATAAATGTTTGGGGACACATGGATTCAGCACAGACTTCTACTAGACTTTCAAAACAGAATTAATACTGACACTCCTCAAGATATTCCACAAAACAGAAACTAAAGGAACATTACTTAATTCTTTTTTACAAAGTCATTCATACTCTGATACCAAAACCACACAAAGAGCTGACAAAAGAGAAAATTATAGACCAATACCCCCAAGAATATCAATGCAAAAATTCTATAATAAAATACTTAACTTACGAACTGAATCCAAGAACGCTTCAAAAAGATTATCCACTACAATCAAGTTGGCTTCATCCTAGAGATGCAGACAAGGTTCGATATACATAAATAAGTGGAACCAATGACATAAACAAGCAGAAGACAAAACATGATCACCTCACTACATTCTATACAGGCCTTTGATACAAACTCAACATCCCTTCATGATAAAAGTCCTGTAGAGATTAGGAATATAAGGGATGTACCTCAGCAGAATAAAGGGAATATGCAGTGAGACCACAGCCAATATCAACCTAAATAGAGAGAAATTTAAGGCATGTCTACTAAAATCAAGAACAAGACAAGGACGATATTATCCTCATACTTATTCAATAAGTATAAGGTACAGTCTTAAGTAGAACAATAAGACAACTGAATGTAGAAAAGGAGACATTAAATTATCTTTATTTGCAGATGATATGGTTTTATGCTTGCAGACCCTAAAAACTCCACCAGGAATCTTCTATAACTGTTAAACACTTTCAGCAAAGTAGCAGGATACAAAATTCACACACCAAAATCAGTAACCTTTCTATACACAAATGACAAGTAGACTGAGAAAGAAATCAGGAAATAGTACTTTTCACAATAACCTAAAACAAAAAAAAAATCTAACCTCAAAAAACAAAACAAAAAACCCCACCACCTCTAGCCAAGCAAGTGAAAGACTTGTATAATAATAACTTTTAGATATTGAAAAAATTGGAGCCTCCCTCGCCCCTCTCCCCTTGCCCCTTGTCACTTGTGGCAAACAGGAGAGCTGGACCTGCCCCTTACCACTGCAGCCTTCAGGCAAACAGGCCCTGCACCTCACCTGGGCAGCATAATAGAGCTGGCCCTGATGGGATGGACATGGGTGAACTGCCCCTGAGGGCATGAGAGTGGGAGAGCTTGCTGTGCTCTTTGCCAGCTTCAGCACTGGGTGAGCTGGCCAGGGCAGTGCTGGAGAGCCCACTCTAGTGGTGTGAGTGTGGGAGAGCTAGTAGGCTGACCAGCCCAGCTACCACCCAGTCCCAGATCCAGGGCTTTGAGTTGTCCTCTCCAATATCTATCCCATCTGTGAACTTCTGGGTTGATCCTACAGATACAAAGCTAGAGGGTCTCCATGAAACAGGGCAACAACAGGATATCTGAAGGGAGTCCCAGTGAGAATCCAGTGTAGTTTGGGTAGTGTAATAGAAGCCGGAGGCCTTGCACCAGACCAATGACTCATTGCAATGAAAGAAGTGTGGACAAAAAGGTATTCTGTGGGACACATTGTCATATACTACAGCTTCCACGATAAGATTATTTTTTCTTTTGGTAGGAGGTTCCAAGGGCAGAGGGATGGGGAGATGAGTGGGATTGGGGTGCATGATGTAAAATTCACAAAGAATCAATAAAAAGTTAAATTTTAAAAAAAGAAAAAATTGAAGAAGATACTAGAAGATGAATCACCCATGTTCATTTATCAGTAGGATTAAAATATAGTGAAAATGGCCATCTTATTAAACACAATCTACAGATTCAATGCAATCCCTACCAAAAAATTACTATACAATTCTTTACCGAAATTGAAAAATCAACTCCCAACTTCATACAGAAACACAAAAAACCTAGGATAGCTAAAACAATCCCAAATAATAAAAGAACTGCTGAAGTTTCACTACCCCTGATTTCAAGTTGTGTTATAGAGCTATAGTAATAAAAACAGCATGATGTTGGCATTAAAAAAAAGACATGTGTAACAACATTTTTATTTATAAACACTTATATTTATTAATACTTAACAAACACCTATAAAATACCTAAATCCTATAACCTAAAGTCTAAAGACTATAATCTATCTAAGAATACCCTAATATCTAAGAATACTCTAATACCTATCTAAAAACACTTAACTATGGGCCGGGCGGTGGTGGCGCATGCCTTTAATCCCAGCACTTGGGAGGCAGAGGCAGGCGGATCTTTGTGAGTTCGAGGCCAGCCTGGTCTACAAAGTAAGCCCAGGACAGCCAAGGATACACAGAGAAACCCTGTCTCGAAAAACCAAAAAAAAAAAAAAAAAACACTTAACTATGACTATTTTAACTTTCTTAAAAGGTTATTAATATTCTTAGTGTAGGTCTCTGCAGGATGACTTGGCTTTACAGCAGTGTCTGCTGTCAGTCCTTTTCAAGTGCAGTGTTGGTTGGGCCTTACTTTGCCAGTTTGCAAAGCCAATTTATCATGACTGGTTTATAAAGTCAGTCTGTTCAAATTGCCAAACTGAGGGCAACTTTTCTATCAGCTGAGACTCTTCTCTACGGTCTCCTGGGCTCGGGCAAACCTCACAGCCGAAAGCCTTTCCAAGCAGCTTCTGAACTCTCTTGGCTTACTTTTAAGACAGACACCTTCAAGGAACTCTCTGCAGGTTTTATGCCATGCCTTTGCCTTGGGCTATGGCAGTCTAAATTCTGTTAATGGCGTACCTTGCTATGCACTTCTGCAGTGTGACTTCTCAGCCGGTGAGGGCAGGAGGAAGAGGGAGACAGCGTGTAGTTCCCTGGCTTATATATTGAATTATCTCACAATTTTTGGTGGTCTTGAGGGTCCACCAGATTTCTCAACATGTCCAGCAGCTCCGTTGCTTCTCACAGCAACTAGTGTCATCTTAGCTATGCCCTTTCAGAAGGGCAGTTCTCAGAACTATGGCCTTAACTGCACTCTGTCCATCTTGGCTCAAGTTCAAGGGACACCAAGCTGTCCTTTGTGCTGCCAGATGCTCATCTGAAATGCTGACGGATTCACTATATAGGCCCGACTTCTACCATAGACATGTCGATCATTGAATTGAATTGAAGACCCAGACGTAAGTGCACAGATATGTGGGCACCAAAAATACACTCTGGGAAAAAAAGAGAGACAGCATCTTCAACAAATTGTGCTGTTCAGAATGGATGACTAGACATTGAAGAATCCAATAAAACCTTATATTTATCCCCTGCCCAAGACGTAACTCCCAATGGACCTCAACAGAAGACCAGGTACCCTGCCCCTCTTGGAACAGAAAGTGGAGAATAGGTGTGAGTTCATAGGCACAGAAAAAGACTTTTTGAATAAGTTCCCAAAGCATAGGCACCAAGACCAACAATTAGTAAATGGGACCTCATGAAAGTGAAAATTCTGTATGGCAAAGGACACCGTCATTTGGGCAAAGTGGTAGCCTGCGGAATGGGAAAAGCTCTTTACCAATTACACATCTAATAGAAGGTTAGTGTCTACAATATATGAAAATAACCCAAAAATTGAAAATAGGGCACAGAACCAAGCAGAGAATCCTCAAAAGATGAAACACAAATGGCTGAAAAACACTTAAAGAAGTGTTCGACATCCTTAGCCATCAGGAAAATGTAAATTAAAACTACTTTGAGATTTCATTTTACCCTGTATTTTTTTTTTGGCACTTTTGCCCATTCTGAAACTGTAGCTTGAAGCTGTAAAACTTTTGAGTCATTTCAAAATAACAGAAATGACCTCTCGGGAAAGCAACAGAAACATGTTGGAACAGAGTAACCCCCAAGCTTTGCCCCTCCGCTCAGTTAGTGTTAGTAATGAGCGTAGAAAGGTCAGCAACTGCCGCAGCCTAAAGCAGAGATGTTTCTGCTGCAAAAGTGGGACAAGTCACACACATCCCAAGCTTAGGAAGATTGTTGTTTAAAACAAAACAAAACAAAACAAAACAAAAAACTAAATCCCAGGCATCCAATTTTACCGGTGAAGACCCAGGAGCCAGATACTGGGGTAAAAACCTGCTAGCTGAGCGAGGCAGAGAAAGCTCCCAGCTGACCTTCCTACTCTACCAATGAAAAAACTCCTTCTCCACACTCTCTTAAATGTCCCCTAACTCAATGTTCCTCCTTTCTGTTTACTTACATTCACTCCCTTTTGACTGGTTGGTTGCTTCACCTCTTGACCGATGGCTGACTTTATTTATCTCTTGGGTTAAAAGTGTGTGCTAGGGCTCAACCACACCACAACTAGAAACAGGTTTCTCTAGTGCACAACCTTGGGGTTCTCAGTGTGATCAAATATCCTGCAAAAGAAAATTGTTTGTAGTTACAAGTAACAAGAGGGAAAAGTGCAGAACATACGATTGTTTTACACAGAGGCCTATTAATGCACTGACTCAGGAATGGCATTAAGATGCAGATGTGCCGGGTGCTTACAGTTCCAGACATGTGGGAGGTTGAGGCAGAACGGTTACTTGAGTTCAGGATATGTAAGCCAGGCTGGGAAACACTGGGAGCCCTATTATCACTCCACACACACACACACACACACACACACACACACACACACACACACAC
>CAJQZJ010004755.1:11429102-11444581 GCA_907164525.1 Lophiomys imhausi | reverse complement strand
ATTTCCAGCAAATGACATAATTTTGTTCTTCTTTACAGCAGAATAAGACTCCACTGTGTATATATACCACATAATCTTTATACCCCGTCGTCTTTGTCCATTAATCTGCTGGTAGGCATCTGAGTTGGTTTGTATCTTAGCTGCTGTGTACAGAGCCACAGTTAACATGAGTGTGTGCTGTCTTTGTGGTATACTAACAAATTCATTCAGACGCCTACCCAGAAATGGTGAGACTGGCACATTTATTGGTTATCTACTGCGTGTTTTTGAGGCTGTTATGAGTATGAAATATATAGATATATCAAGAAGTAGAATTGTTCAGCTATTTGTTAAACTTAATTTGAACCTTTGACTGGAGGAAAGACCATACTATTTTTTCATAAAGGCCGCACTCTTTTACATTCTCTCTCATAGAGCTTGTGTTTCTCCACCTGCTCAATGACCCTATTTACTGCCTCTGTTTTTGCTGCTTTGGTAGCAGTCATCCTAATGAGTGGAATCCATGCTGCTATGACTTTGACCTGCATTTCTCTAATGATTCATGAGGATGAGTCTCGTTCTGTATACTTGTTGGCTATTTGTAAATTTTCTTTGGAGAAATGTCTACGTCTAAGTCATTCATAAAATTTTCTTTATTCTTCCCTCATACATTACATTCCAACGTCAGTTCCCCTCACTCCTCCCCTCCAGGCCCCTCCCTCCACTTCCCCTCTCCTCTGATCCATTCCTCTTTCATTTTCTTTCAGAAAAGGGCAGGCTTCCCAGGGACGTCGTCAATCAAACATGGTGTGTGAAGAAGCTACAATCAGACTAGGTTCCTCCCCTCATATTAAGGCTGGCATCTGTCCAGTTTTTAATCAGGTCATTTTTGTTAGGTTGTTGAGTTATTAGACGTCTTTAAATACTCTCCATGTGACATTTTATCAAATATAAAATTGGAAAATAATTCCCTCTTTCAGTTGATTCTTTTAGAGCATAGAGTTTTAATTTTAATGTAATCTATCTAGTTTCCCTTTTATTGCTTTTTTGTCATATTTTTGTTGCATTAGCCATGAAATTATTGTCATATTCAACATTCTGAGGAACTTCTGAGCTTTTTAAAAGCTTAGTTTACAGTGTCTAAATCTTTGATGTGCCTTGAAGCAATTTTTCTGTGTGGTGTAAGGTAAGGATTCAATTTTAACATTTTATATGGATATCCAGTTTCTTAATCTCTTGTTCCTAATTTTACATACCAAGGTAACTAATGGGGCTTCTATTGCTCTATATAAGTGATTCTCAACTTTCCTAATGCTGCAACCCTTTAATACAGTTCCTCATGTTGTGCTAAGCCCCAAACATAAAATTATTTCTTTGCTACTTCATAACTGTAATTTTGCTACCATTATGAATCATAATGTAAGTATCTGATATGCAGGATATCTGATGTGTGACCCCTCAAAGGAGTTGTGACCCACAGGTTGAGAACCACTACTCTATATTAACTTTAATTTTTTAGAAATTGTATTGTGGTTTTAGATCACAAAGGCTGTTCCAGTGGAGAGGATCAGCCATACCTTGTCCAGAACCTTCTCTCAGCTGCTAAACTCGTAGCATGTACCATACCAGCCTCAAGGTAGGGTGGAACAACAAGATGAATTCTCTAAAGTGCTACCAATTTTATTTAATTCTTCCCCTAACCTGCTGAGCTCACAGGACTTTCTCCTCTAAGCCCACCTTCTAAAGTCTGTAAACATAAGGCTCTGTGTTGTTCTGAGGTCTTGCTGCTGGATCTCCACATTCCAGCTTTTCTTGCTGCAAGTGGCTCATCTCATTAAAGGACAGAATCTCTACTATTTAAAGTAAGTGGAATTAAATGTTATTCACACTTCTTATTTGTTTTCTTTCATGTGATATATTTGAATTAAGAAACTGTGGTTTCTGGTTAGCTGGGTCTGAAGAATCAGTTGTGATTGACAGGAGACCTGAACCACTGACACGAAAGTTTTAGCTTTACTAGGTTAATTGATGATTACCCTAACTTGATGGTTACATGTTGTATACATAACCAGACTACTGTATGAATACTATATGCCAGAAAACAAGCAAAAGTGAACAAATAAAAGAGAAGAAACATAGCTCTGAATGCAGCATTTAAACCGTGGGAAACATATGAGTCAGACTTCCCATTGCTGGGGCAGGCATGGGTTGTTCTGGTGAAAGGTTACAAAAATACTCCCAAAGATTATTAAATATGTCGTGTGCTATTAAAACAATTTTTGTGGCTGGGCAGTGCACACCTTTAATCCCAGCACTCGGGAGGCAAAGGCAGGTGGATTTCTGTGAGTTTGAGGCCAGCCTGATCTACAAAGCGAGTTCCAGAACAGCCAAGGCTACATAGAGAAACCCTGTCTCAAAACAAAACAAAACAAAACAAAAAAAAAACCCCAAAAGACAAAAAAAAAAAAAAAAAAAACCAATTTTCCTGTATTGGAGATTGAACTCAGAGTCTTTCATGTTCCAGGCAAGTGCTGTACCACAGAGCTACAACCTGTACTTCCTTTCTCTGTGACAGTCTTCTGTGTAACTCAAGCTGGCCTTGAATTGTCCATCTTCCTGTCTCGGCTTCCTGAGTGCTGAGATCACAGGTATGTGCTGCTTTACCTGCTGGTTTGTGCCTCCTGGAGTCCCCGGAGGATGCTGGGTTTGAGGAACAGCACTGCACACTGCAACTCTGGTGGGACTCAGGTTCTTGAGTATGGGAGGGAGATATTTCCACAGCAGTGTGTGGTACCTGAGAGTATGTGAATATTACATTTCATTCTTAGTATTTTGTCAACTTGACACAAACAGGAGTCATCTGGAAGAGGGAACCTCAATTGAGAAAATGTCCTTACCAGACTGGCCTATAGACGAGTCTATGATGAATGTTTTTGGTTAATAACCGATGTGGGAGGACCCAGCTCACTGTGGGAAGTGCCACTCCTGGGCTGGTGGTCCTGGGTTGTATAAGAAAGCAGGCTGAACAAACCATAAAGAGAAAGCCAGTAAGTAAGCAGCCCCCCTCCACGGCCTTGGTTTCAGTCTCTGCTTCCAGGTTTCTGCCCATAGTTCCTGCTCCTACTTCCTTGAATGAGATAGTGCAATGTGGAAGTGTAAGCTGAAATAAACCCTTTCCTCCCCAAGTTGTTTTTAGTCACAGTGTTTTATCATAGGAACAGAAACCCCAAGACACTCTTGTTCTCTAAAAATGCTGGAAAACAAAACATTTTTGCTGAGATAGCATACAAGTGATAATATAAAATATAATCAAGGCAAAGTTGGAAATTTGTACAGTTGTTGAAATCAGCAAAATGTTGGCCTCAAGCACAGTTTATAGAAGGAAGTTCAGAATAATAGATTATGTGTGAAATGAGCACCATTCCAGACTGTATCCAAAAGATGTTGGGGGAAAGGGAGGAGAGTAAGAACTCTTTACATCTTACATTAAAGAGAATATTGACCCGGTGTGCTAGTGCACACCTCTAGCTCCATCACTTGGAAAGCAGAGGCAGGTGGACCTCTGTGAGTTTGAGGCCAGCCTCAAGTTCAAGTAGAGAACAAGTTCCAGGCTAGTCAGGGCTACATAGTGAGATCTAGTCTCAAGAGAAGGGGCAGGGGGGGCAATAATAAAAAGTATCTCATAACACCAAGCCCAGAAGTTCAGTGACCCGTGGAACCAGTGAAGATCTGCGGATGCTGTGGAGACTTCTAACGTGAGGAGGGACCCTTGGTGCTCTGACCAGAAGGGAGTCTCAGGGTCACCAGCCACAGCTCTGGTCCCCTGCAAGGGAATCATCCACACGGTAACACAATCAATCTCCTGACTGTTAAATATCAGTTCAAGTAAATTAAGGTAAAGTGCTTGTTTAGGAAATGATTTTAGGAGGCCAGTGAGATGGCTCAGGGTGCTTGCCATGGAAACCCGATGACCTGAGTTCAATCCCTAGAGCCCCCATAAAGGTGAAAGGAGAGAACGGATGCCACAGTTGTCTTCTGCCCCTCCGCAGGTGTGCCGCGGCACCTGCACTCACTCCTTTATCGCATATGTGATAACAGATAAAATAAAGTTTAAAAAAGGAAAAGTGATTTAGGGGCTGGGTGTATGCTCTGTTGGTAGACTGCTTGTCTGGTGTTCATGAGGGCCTGGGTTCAATCTCCAGCAGAACAAAACAGAAAACGACCAAAAGGAAAACAATTTTACGCTGTCTATGCCTGACACTCAAATAACTCTCAAATGTGCACACAAAAAATAACGTGTGCAGAGACCTCAGCCATCCAGGTCTGATCCCGTGCTTCCCTGTATGTGACGCTCCCCTGCTGTTGTAAAATGATTATATATGCTTCTTTGTAAGGCAGCTCAAACATTCAGAAAACTAAAGAGAACGAAGAACAGCCATACATTTCTCTACCTGCCAGGCGCCTCCCCCACTTATAAATGTTAAAATATTAAGTGCTGGTTGCTAAATTTAACAAATGTTAAGATAAAAAGATAAAACACCTCACTCCTCATGTCACCAGAGGTGACTGTTCTCTGATTTCCAGATCCAGTGATTAGTTTTTTTCTGCTCTTTATCCTTGTACAAAAGGAATCCCACATCAACTAAGTGTCTGACTCCTTCCATTTTAGACACAATTGGGGCCAGGTTAGACTCTTGTGTGACTCAGGTTAGCTGAGGCTCTGCCACATAGCCAGGTTAAACTCCATGTAGCCATTTCTTCTTCCAGTTTCCCAAGACTGAGATTACAAGCTGGACCACTGCTTTTTTTCTCATAATTTATTTATTCTTCTCTCATATATTACATCCTGACCACAGTTCTTCCCCATCTCCCTTCTCCCCCAGATCCACTCCTCCTTCTCATATTCCCTTCAGAAGAGAGCAGGCCTCCCAGGGATATCAACCAAACGTGGTATATACAATAAGATGATGTATTACAATAAGTTACAATAAGACTAGGCACATACCCTCATATCAAAACTAGATAAGGAAACCCGGTAGGAGGAAAGGGTCTGAAGAGCAGCCAAAAGAATTAGAGACACCCCCCACTTCCATTGTTAGTAACCTTATAAGAACACCAAGCTACAGAACCACAACATATATGCAGAGTCCTTCTTTAGCCAACACGTGGTCCCAGGGTAGACTCCCTCCACTTCTTACCCCTTGACTCGGGTAGTTCCAAGCTTTCCTGTGTTCCCACTCGTGTGCTGCACGGCCTCTATGGCTGTCTGTCCAGTTTCCTCTCTTTCTGTTCCTACACAGCCTTAGAAAGCCCCAGAGACCTACTCACCCTTAGTTCCAAATCTTTCCACTACCTGACTAACTACAGCTGGAAGAGAGTAGTCTTCAGAAGAAGGAAGCAAGCGTCCAATAGGTGTTAGATAGGAAAGCATTAGGCATTTTTTATGGGGTGACTTTTGCCTCTGCCCTACATCTGTTCTGTTAACTGAAGCCCTTTCCCTCACTGAGGCCCTCCTCCCACCCTTTGAGGTCCTGAGTCATTATTTTAATTACCCCCCCAAGGAGGTTTAGCACCCTGGAGGCTCTAAAGCTCTCTACTTCCCAGTGTGCTGCTCAGTGATGGCTTGTGGCGTTGTCATCCTCCTGTGTGGCTGGGGTAAGGCTTTGTAGTGGGGAAGGAGGTCTGCCCGTCATCTCTGCCTGGAAGGTTAATGGGGGCTGTTGGGGCAGGGCAGGGGCCTGAATCAAAGGGAGGAGAAGTGACTTTGTGAGCACAGTGTGTGCAGAAACAGAAGCCCAGATGTGCAGCTTCTCTTTAGAAACAGCATGTCTGGGTACTGGGCCTGTTCATGGATGCCTCCTAAGAAAGAGTTCTGTGGGTTCTCGTTCCCTGGTGCCTGCCGACTTCACCACGTCACTTTCTGCCAATGAGCGGTTGAGTCTGGCTAAGAACGGGAGTCCCTTGAGGCAGGAAGGTTTGTATGTGAGGCTCCTGAGCATGTGGCCACAGGGTGCCAGCTCTCTAACCATCTTCACCCGAAGTTCAAATGTCTCTCTGGCATCTATTCAGACAAATAGCCATTTTGGAGTGTCCTTGTTCCTGACAATGTGGAGTAGACTCTAGGATCCAGAGAGAGTTGGGAATTCTTGTGGAGTGGGGAAGAAAGATGGTTGCTTAGAAATATGAGTGAGCAGAAAGGCTTTTGAAAGGTAGAGACCTCTAAGATTTTGGGTTTAGACATCAGCAAGGAGAGTGTATCCTAAGGATCAGGAGAGCATGCTGGGACCCTTGCATACACTAGCAAGTGGCTGTGCTGTTGAGGGGAGCTGCAGATAAAGCCTGGAATGTCCAAGGCCCTAAGTTCAAACCCAGCACTAAAAGAGGTATTCCAGAGTTAACACAGCAAATGGCCTAATTCTGGATCCTGAATTTCCTTTGGAATGGTTTGGAGAAAACACTTATCTGAATTGCTTCCATTTGCATTGGATTTGTTCTTTGTCTTGTTTCTTTGAGACAGGGTCTTGCCTGTCACTCCTGCTGGCCTGAAACTAACTTTGTAGACCTTGCTAGACTACAGTTTGAAGTTACAGTATCTTCATGCCTCTGCCTCCCAAGTCCTGAGATTAGATGCTGCACCACCACATCTGTTGGGTTTTGTTATTTGTTTTTTTTTTTAATAGTTACACCTTAATTTATTTTGTGTGCCTGTATGTGTTGGGGGAGGAGGGTCGGGATGTGGGTGCGGCATACAGGTAAGGGTCAGAGAACATCTTACAGGAGTTAGTTCACTCCTTCCACCATCGGGGTCTCAGGGATTGAATTCAGGTCATCAGGCTTGGTGGCAGGCACCTGAGTCATCTCGTTGGCCTGGGTTTGGCTATCTTTGAGGGAGGGAGAAGGATGAGGACCACCCAAGTGGCTAGCCTGAAACCACAGTGGAGGCACAGTGGGAGGAGAGGGCATGGTCACCTGTGTGGGTGACATCCAAAACTGGAGTGGGGTGGAGTATCAAGAGGCCAGGAGGCCATTGGGGATTTGGCTTCTTTGATGACTTCCAACCTCCCTACTGTATCCCTCAGCCCTGGCTTCCTGCGATGGGACTAACCTGGATGTGGAGAAGCCCACTGTGTTCAGAGAGGATGCAGCCGGCTTTGGGCAGACTGTGCTACAGTTTGGTGGATCTCGGTAGGAAGGCTCTACCTGCTCTCCTATGCCAACTCCTTTCAGGGCCTATTGGCGGGTAGCTGCTGGTGGTATCTGGGAAAAATGTGCTTTTGGGGAGGGAGAAGTCCTTCCATATCTCTTCCAAGGCCCCTGACACCTTCATTTATGATTAGTGGGTCCAGGAAGGACCACAAAGGTCTAGGTGAGATCTAGATTTGAACAGGAGCCCTTGAATTTGCCCTCTAGCTGGGGCTTCTCTCTGTGTGACCAGTGTAAAGGCATCATACCCACACTTGATAAACTTGTAGTACAGTGTTCTATTCTCAGGCTCCTGGCATTGTTAATGACTTTAACTTTGCATTTGTGTTTTGTAAGAAAAGAATGGGATGGTGAGAGTTGGAGGTCTTGGCCTATAAACCCACTTAGCTCTCAGCATCAGTCTACAGAGTTACTCCATGTCTGCCTAGTAGCCACTGTGATAACCTCTCTTGGGATGAGCTAGGCATGGTCAAGGTTGATGAAATTAACCCAAAAATATTTAGAGCTTGAGCAGTTGGGTGCTTAGAAACTAGCAAGAGATTAGGAGACAGGGAAGAAATCTCTCCCCAACCCCAAGAGGCCCACATTTTTATTTTGCATTAATAGCCACAAATTACATACCTAGCCCCACCTCTGGGAGCTACTATTCTCTTGTCCCAGAAATGAGGACCAGAGGATTTTGAGTCATATGCGACATGGGTATAATCAAAGTGTGGGAAACCCTGAGAGGAAGGGAACAAACCCAGGCAGGGAATTACAGGTGGTTCCACAGAGGCCCCTGAGTTCTGACCATATAGCCACCTCTTTACCAAGCTGGCAACCATGGGGAAATGAGAAAAGACTCCAGGTACAGACTCTAGGTTCCAGGGTCTTGGTTTTTTTTTTCTTTGTTTAAAAAAAAAATGGAACGCATATACTGGTGTATGAATCTAAAGGGTCCAACTCAATGATACTTTTACATATGTATGTACCAGGGTAGCGATGTTTGGATCAGCTCATAGTTCTGCTTCAGCAAACCCATCTTACCCCTGCTAGGTATCAACACCCAGTGGATCCGAAGGTAGCCATTGTCCTTACATCTATTGCCAGAAGTTTGTTTTTTAGGTGCCTTTGGTAATTTAAAACCATAATGGAAATGCTAAAAAGACTGAGGCTCTATAGAAAGAATGAACCAGCCGGGCAGTGGTGGCGCACGCCTTTAATCCCAGCACTCGGGAGGCAGAGGCAGGTGGATCTCTGTGAGTTTGAGGCCAGCCTGGTCTACAAAGCGAGTCCAGGACAGCCAGGGCTACACAGAGAAACCCTGTATCGAAAAACCAAAAAAAAAAAAAAAAAAAAGAAAGAATGAACCAGGCAAAGAAAAGTCAAGTTTGTGCCATCAGGTCCCAAACGCTGTAGTCACCTGGTAGGTTTTCCTCAGCAAACTCTTGAACACCCCGAATCATGGACAATACACAGAATTATAACTTTTTGTAAAATAACTGCTCTTGAGAAAAGAACCTTCAGAAACCCATTTACTTAAGGCTTGCTTGGTTGATGAAAAAAAAAATATATATATATATATATTTTACTTTTCTTGTCTGGGTGGGGAGACCTTTGGTAGTGATAAAATGTTTCCAATTTTTAAAAAATCCCCTTGAGGTGTTTTGCAAGTAAACTATTTACATTTTTATGATGAGGATTAGATACAGATTCTGATATAACTGTGTTAAAATGTCCAATTTAAATTGCTTACATTATATTTACATTTTTCCCATTGACTATAATCATCTTTTCTTGCAAGGCCTATAACCTTAGCACTATTTAACTCAAGGTTACTGTTTCTCAGGTGGCTCAGAATGGCAGATTCATGCCATTTTAGCACAAAATTATTTTTGTAAAAAAAATACAAGATATTTATTCACCCAGATATACACATATCTACATATGCATGCACACGAAAAACTAGCCAGTGAGCATTCCTTACATGTGAGAAAAACACAGGACTGATTTCTAGATGGCCTCTCAAATAGAAAATGCCCAAAACCTTCCCACAAAGTCTTACTTCCTCATGGCCTCATGGCAAGACAGTTTCTTGGGCTAGAACTGATCCTGTTCCTACTCTGACTGTGTGTTGTGGTTGTTCCCCTAGACTTGTGGTGGGAGCCCCTCTGGAGGTGGTGGCAGTCAACCAAACGGGACGATTGTATGACTGTGTACCTGCCACTAGCACGTGCCAACCCATCTTACTGCACAGTGAGTGATTAACCTAGCTATCAGGGTCCCAGGTCTCCTGATGTGTTCCTCTCAGCATATCCCAGCTAAGACTATCCCCCCTCAATGAGGTTATGTGGTTGAATGTGACTATGTGTGTCTGCCTTCTCAGCTCCCCTAGAGGCAGTGAACATGTCCCTGGGACTGTCTCTGGTGGCTGCCACCAATCACTACCAGTTGCTGGTGAGTTCTCTGAGTCACAGAAGGGTCACGAGAAGCACGGTAGGGACTGGAGAAGGCTGGGATAAGGATGGGATTGGAGGAGGAAGAATGTGCCCAGGGAAGCAATGCTCACAGACGAGGTCTCTGTCTTCAGGCCTGTGGTCCTACTGCACAGAGAGCTTGTGGGAAGAACATGTATGCAAAAGGTTCCTGCCTGCTTCTGGATTCCAGCTTGCAGTTTGTCCAGGCAGTCCCTGCCACCCTGCCAGGTGGGTTTGTTGGAGACGAGGTATAAGTGTAAATTATAAACTGTATTTATTAATAACTATTAATACGTATAAACATCTACCATCCAAGCAACCCTAACCCTTTAGAAAGGATACCAGATCCTCTAGCCCTGGTCCATGATGGCAATTTGGCTTACAGTCTGTCTGCAGGAACACCACAATAGCAATCGCTCCATGGTCACCTGGCTATCGTGTTGGCTACCTCCTCACTTCAGCTTAGGCTTGAGGCCTCCTCAGTCAGCCTCAGCATCTTAGCCTTGCCAGGGCCTCCTCATGGAGGAGAGGCTACACTCCCTCCTGCCTTTGAGGTCTCCTCAGCCTCCTCAGGCTCAGGCCCTACCGCCACCACTGTCTGCTGGCTCACACAGACTGCCTTAGCCCTTCAGCTTGAGATGGGCTTCCTTGGTCAGCCAAGACTGCCAAACTTACATGGCGCAGATGCTGGGCTGTGCCGTCTAGTCTTTGGCATCACCACCATCAGTTGGCACATGCCTGCCTGGCACTGAGGCCTTTGGTGGGTCCCTGGCTTCCTCAGCCACGCCCCTCGGCAGGGCTCTGTCTCTGCGGTCTCTCACAGCCCGTTCTCCAGGGCCTCATGGAGTGTGCATCTCACACCTTGCTCATTTGCTTGGTTTCTATGGGCCTATGGATGGATGTAGCCTCTAGTCTCTCTGCTTCCACTGCCATGGCATAAGTTAGCCATGGCTCTCCTCAGTGTCCAGTTCTCATGAACTTCTCTGCCAGCCCAAACTTACTTATGACAGGTCCAGCCTTCCATAGCTTTTTCTTGCCTTCATGGGCTTGCCCTCAGCAGAAGTCACTCTGCAGCTTTTCCTGTCAACATGGCATTGGAGTCAGCAAAAGATATATGCTGCTTTACACCTCATTGTCTTTTGGGGGGGGCTCTCTTGGGCTCTGTTGCCTCACCCTTAAGTAGAGTTCAGGTCTTGCATTTCTCTCAGTATCTCTCAAGGTCCCTGGCCATGCCCCCTCCACAGGGCGATGCTTTCAGAGCCTCAGCTTCAAAATGTGGCTTTACCTTGCCTCAGTCCAATCTGGGCTCTGCCCACCTAGACCACAATCTTTCCAGAGACTTTCAAAGTGTGGCCTCGTTGAGAAGCGATGCCAACCCAAAGACCTTTCCAGTTTCCCAGGCATTCACTAATTATGCATACCTTCTCATTGGTCCTCCAGAGGTACATCTGCTGCCGAGGCCACTGCACACTCTGCCAGGTGCCAGGCTGATCTGCACATCCCCACTTATTCACTAAAGAAATCTAACTCCCATTACAGGGAGGTTTCTAGGGGACAGAGCTGGCATCACATGGTCAGAGAATGAGGCCTTCTTCTCCTGCCCCCTTCGGGAGGGCTGCATGTGGCTGAGCAGGAGCCTTGGCAAGCCCAAGAGATTGGCAGGAGCATGCTCTAGCCTGGCAAAGAGGACGGGAACCCTCAGATGGTTATGACTAGATCAGAGGAGAGTCTGTGTCCTGGCCAAGCTGGGTGCGAAGGTCTCACAGTATTGTTACGGGTGTCTAGACATTCCTTGGTTTTCCTTTGATGGCAAAAACATGTCTAAAGGAAGAGAAATCCATGAGGGAGACTGTGTGGGTGGCTAGTGGCTAAGCCACCAGGACTGTCCGAACTCTCTCTAAGCCAAGGAGGGGGAGGAATGGTTTGGGGCAGGGAGGCAAATGACAGAGCTGCAGAAAGTGTGATGTGCAGTGTGGGTGTGTCAATGTTGTCCATAGAAAACGGAGCCTGGATGTTGCATAATGGTGGTATGTCTAGGTTCATATTTCTCATGTATACAGGGAATAACATCTTTCTCTGAACTTTAGCTTCCTCATTGGCAAAATGGGGTTTGTGTTCATGTAGTTAAAAAGATCAAAGGATCTAAGATATACAAAGTGATTAGATCCCTGCCTGGCACATAGCATGTGATAAACCTTATTAGTTGTATTCTGTCAAACGACTCTATACTTGCACTGAATAGAGGGTACAGACAAACTGCCTCATCGGTAGCCTAAGAATGAAAACTGGGGGGGCTGTACAGGATGAGAGCAATGTTTTAGACTGGAAAGGCCATGATGCCACCTACAGCAAACGTCTACCATCTGGACCCAGGAAGTGCAGGGTAACTGGTGGTAGGCATAGTCTAATTGCCATTCTAGAAGGTTCATGGGCAGTGGGCGGGCTTAACTGGTGAGAAAACCATCATCATCATCATCATCATCATCATCATCATCATCATCATAGAAACCCCCACTGACAGAAAGAGGCCACAGAGCTCAGTCAACCTTCACCTGGTTGGTTTATTGCTTTCTGTGAGATGCTCAGCTCTAGTTAGGCACTTTCTGTTAGAAGCCTGGTGGATACAATAAAAGGGGAAAGAAACAGAGGAGACATTTGGTAGAACTTGCTGTAGATCTAATAGAAAACAAGGATGGTTGTTTTGCTGTAGTGCTGAAAACATGAGCGGAAATACAGGAGAGCAGCTGTTCAGGTGTGTGCACAGTAATGCAGTCATGTCATACAACAATAAAACTAATTAATATGTATATATAAGGTGATGAATACAGGGTCCGCTGCCACTCTGTAATGGCTAGCTGTTGTCACCATCATCACTTGTGCCAGACATCTCTAGGCCTGCAGAAGAGAAGATACCCTAGCCTGCTGTGTGAAAGGCTAGACTTTGTGGTTACTGCAGAAGCAGAAAGGGAAGTGTGATCCTCCACTTCTCCCTGGCACCCTTGAAGGCCTGGAAGGTGGAGCAGATGAGGTTGGGGGAGGAGAGTGGAAAGAGGAAAGAGCCTTTTTATTTTAATAGTGTGGGGGAGGCAAGTTGTAGCTTTGAGGCCTCGGTGCAACACCTTAGGGTTGTACTGGTCAGCTCTCTCGCCTGTGGCTAACACAGGATGTAGGTGTTGGTGGAGGCAGAAATAGGGTCCTACCACTAGCCCACAACCCCAGTGTGAATGTAGGGAACAATCTGAAAGGCCCTAAATTTATTTACATGCATTCGGCTTATCTTTCCCCATTCGGCTTATCTTTCCCCATACAGCTTCCGTGAGGCCAGAGGCAGTATCTTTTTGAAAGTTAGGACTGTGCAGCCAGATATTCCCTGAAACAGATTTGGAGGTCTGAGAATGTTCTTGAGAGCAATGCTGGTAAACAGTAGGGGAGCGGTCTGGGTAGAAGGCAAGTACTGGTTAGCACTTCCCTTCCGACAGAAGCATTCTCTCCAGGAAGGAGTGAGAGGCTTGGCGAGCTGTCTGCAAGTTGTGCAGAGAGCTCCAGGACCGCAGGCTCTCATGTGCTGTCTGTCATCCGTGCTGGGGTAGGCTTTTTGGTGATACAGTGGCTTTTGAGTCACCCCTGCTCCTGACAGTCGCCCCCCCCACCATACTCCTGTTAATAGGCTTAAACTGGAATTTGATGCAATTGTTACCTTGAACGGTTGTGCATTCCCTTTCTGGGGCTGCATCAGGAAAAGTCTGTCACACACAGCAAGGTGAATGGTGATGTGGTTCTTATAGACACTTCCATGACCTGAAAGCTTGAACACTGGTTGATCCCACATGTAGGCTGTAACCTTAGGCAGCACATCTTCTGTCCAGAGGGATTCTTGGGACAGTGGGAGCTACTGCTGGCAAGCTCCATGTAGCTGGAAGTGATTACCTCAGTACTGGAAGGGGGACGGACCTGGTGGCACACCCATCATTCACTGCAGGTGTGTTCTACAAGCCTAGAGAACTCCTGGCACAGGTGATGGTGGTGACAATAGCCCGGGTAGTGGGCCATGCCCTGTATTTAGAAATGTGTTTTGTTGCAATGACCCGACATGGTAGGCACTACTGCTATTCTCATCTTATAAGTGGGGAAGCCAAAGTCCAAGGAAACTAAGCAGTTTGCCTGAAACCATCAGCTAGGAAGTAGCAGAGCGCGGGTTCAGGGACAGGCACTTTGGTGCCAGAGTGTGGCCTTGAACCGCCTTGCCTCCTGTGGTTTATAACACCTGAGAACACATATTTAGTGAGGATTTGATGGCATGATTGCAGGGTCTCTTTGGTCCCTAGGCTTTACTTTTCCCCCCTACTTCCCCGGCCTCTTTGCGGGTGAGTGAAGACAGCACCGGGGCCTCTGCTGGGGGAAGAAGAGGTAAGGACCCTCTCTGTGGAGGGGTTAGAAACTGCTTGGGAAATCCAAGATGGGCCTCCCAAGTCTGGTGAGTGAGAAGGAGCTCTGGGCCCCAGGTGATGGCTGAGGTCCGTGCATGCACCGGTTCTTCTCTCCTTCACTGCAGAGTGTCCAGGACAAGAGATGGACATCGCTTTCCTGATTGATGGCTCTGGCAGCATCGATCCAAGCGACTTTAGCAAGATGAAGGATTTTGTCAAAGCTTTGATGCGCCAGTTCCAGGGCACCAGCGCCTCGGTGAGTCCTGGGCAGTGTGGCCTGTGGAAGGGTGACACAGATATGGGAAGAGGGTCTATCCCCACAGCTGGTGGGGAGGAAGTCTAGTGGAAGAGTTTACGGCAGGGCTAAGAGCCAAGTGTAAGGTGTCAGTTCAGGGCTCATTTAAGCTCTAACCCAAGAGGGTCTCCTGTGACATTTAACATGTATCCACATGTTCCATTGCTGAAAAACACGGAAGGAGCTGAGCGTGATTGACAGTGCATGCCTGTAATCCCAGCACTTGGGAGATAAACTGAAGGAGCTGAGCGTGATTGACAGTACATGCCTGTAATCCCAGCACTTGGGAGATTAAGGCAGCAAAGTCCCGTGAGTTCAGATTCAACTGGGCTGTATGACCCTTTCCAGACAAAACCAACTGACCAAACAAATAAACACACAACAAAGGATTTTAAAACCAATTGATCTGTGAAACCTCACTGTAGGTAACTCTAGCAAGTGAGTGACAGTTTGCTTATTATGTTTTCTGTGTAATCCACGATATTTTTTATCTTAAAATACATGGGAAATGAATTGCAACTTCAAAATAATTTCTTTTTTTTTTCTTTTTTTTTTTTTTTTTTTTTGGTTTTTCGAGACAGGGTTTCTCTGTGTAGCCCTGGCTGTCCTGGACTCACTTTGTAGACCAGGCTGGCCTCGAACTTGCAAAGATCCGCCTGCCTCTGCCTCCCAAGTGCTGGGATTAAAGGCGTGCGCCACCACTGCCCGGCTCAAAATAATTTCTAAAGAAAAGGCTAGTTGAAAATAAGAGCAGGGCCACTGGTGAGATGGCTCCGTGGGTGAAGACACTTGCTGCACAAGACTGATGACTGAGTTTTATACCTGGAACCTGCAGTGGAAGGAGACAGTCAACTTCTGAATACACACACACACACACACACACACACATACCATACGTACACACGCATATACCATACATACATACACACACATACACACCACATACACACACATACACCATACACATATATACACACACATACACCACAGATACACACACACACCACACACACCTACACACATACATACATACCACACACCTACACACATACACACATACATACATACATACCACACACACACACACACACACACACACACACACACACACACACACAC
>CAJQZJ010004755.1:11396258-11420913 GCA_907164525.1 Lophiomys imhausi | reverse complement strand
TGCTTCCATTGGAGTCCCAGGGACAGGATGGCTACACTGTGTCTCTATGTGCTTCCACTGGAGTCCCAGGGACAGGATGGCTACACTGTGTCTCTATGTGCTTGCTTAAGAACCCACAATAGATCCTCACTATACACCACTGGCAACAAATCCAAAATGCCCCCTCATCTTCTTAGGCTTGGCCTAGCTTGTACCATGACCAGTTAGTTCCATTATGTACAGACATGAGCATTCTGCACACTGCCCCTGTTCTCTTATACTAACCTTGGAGCTTTTGTCTGCTGTAATTCTCGCTTGAAAAACATTTCCTTCTCTCTAAATGAAGTTGATCACACCTGTGGCTCCCACTTTTTCTCTGGCACCCATTTCTGCTATGACCATCTCATTTCACAGTGATGACACTGGGGATTGAAATCATCTGCATGTGCATTGATGTCTGTCTTGCACCACACATTTTTTGAGCATTGTGGCTATATCTAATTCGCACGTAGTTTTCACTTCCCCAAACGTCCACCCAGTGGAAAACTCCTATCCTATTACTGGTACTTAGTAATAGTAATGCTTGTTGAATAGCCGCTGTGGTGCAATTGACATGATTCTACTAAACTTTGTTACGCTGAAGCCAAGAGCTTGTGTTATGATTCTTTCCCCTTCCAAACTTCAGTCCTATGTCCATTCCTTGCTAGTATCTACCAGAACATGGGGACACCTGCTTGCTAATAGTCCAACCAAGGGGTTAGAAACAGATTTGGATGTGGATGAGACAAGAACAAACTGTTTTATTATAGCTCCCATTTGAGAAGAACTGTAAGCAAGAACTCCTATGTGAAGGGGACCTGGGTGTCAGCTTTAACTTCTCAGGGTGAGTGCTGTCTCCCTCCATATGATGAAGTACTTGTGACCCCCGACTCTCTAAGAAAATGAATTCCATTGGAATACTATCAACTCATGCTTCAAAAGTTCCTATCATTTTGCCTCTGTCCTTGATCCAATTTCAACTTATCGCCAATGGAGTCACTCCTTCAGAGTTGACCTTCCCTCCTCAGTCTGCAGGTGCTGCTGGTGGGAAGCGCCCCAGAGCTCACCGTGACAGTCACTGTGTGGAATGAGGGTGAAGACAGCTATGGAACGCTAATCAGGTTCTACTACCCGGAAGGGCTATTGTATCGACGGGTAACAGGAACACAGGTGAGCAGGCCCCTTGAACTCTACTAGACAGTTAGGGCCTTTCCTGTCCCTGCTACCAAAACCCCACAGGCTGGATGATTTATAAAAACTATTTCGAAAAGAAATATTAAAAGATAATTATTTTGGCTTATGAATCTGGAAGCGCAGACCTAAGGGATGCTGGCAGAGTCTCAAGGCAGCTCAAGGAATGATGTGGCAAGGACATGTGTGTGGGTGCTCTTTCCCCATCTCTCATGGGGTCCCACGTTAATGACCTTATTGAATTTTAATCGCTTCCCAAAGGTCCCACTTCTAAAGCCACAGTCTGGTTAAGTTTCTACCTTCTTAGTATCTCACAATGGGGGTTAAACTTCGCACATAAAGTTTTGGGGGTCCTCAAGCCATTTTCAAATCAAAAGTTTTCTCCCCTGCCCTATAACTTCCTGTTTTGTAATTCTTCTACCATATGTACCTAGATAGATATTACATATCATCATAGGTAATAGAAAACTATACAGATAAAGGTACATTAAGCTTATGTATCAATTAATGAACAATATTGAGCAAACATCTATAAAATTAGTACCTAATCAAAAGTAAAAAATTACTAGCATTCTCAAATGCCCCCTCACTCTGTACCTTTCTTTATCATAACCCCACTTTCTCACCTAAGATAATCACATTTTTAACTTCATGTTAATCATTTCCAGGAATTTGTAGATGTGCCATCCATGAGTGTGTCTCTAAATCACAGTGCTCTGTTTTGCGGATGCTTGAACTTCATGTGAATGGAAACATGTTGTATGTGCTCCTCTATGTCTTGACCCTTTCCTTACACATTGCCTGTGAGATTCACCCATGTTGTGGCATGTGGCCTATGGTGGCTACCCTGCTGCAAACAAACACCTGCCAGAAACAACCTAAAAGAGAAGAGGCATATTTGGCTCACGGTTTAGAAGGTGTGTTAGTCAGGGTTCTTTCAAGGAATGGAGCTGACATATTGAATATATGTAAAAGTGAAGTGTATCAGCCTAGCTTATAGAATGTTGTCCAGATAGTCCAGCAATGGCTAACTCAGGACAGTGAGGCAGAGATGGTAGCTGTCGGTCACAAAGCTGATGTCTCAGCAGTCTCACTGCCCGTTACAATGCGGTGAGGGCAAGCAGACAGAACAAAGTTTCCTTCTTCAATGTCCTTTTCTCGACTGCCACCAGAGGTGTAGCCCAGATTTAGGGTGGGTCTTCCCACCTCGATCATATCAAGAAAAATTCCTCACAGATGTCCCCATCAGCTTGGGGTTTTGGTTGACTCTAGATTTGGTCAAGTTGACAACCAAGACTCGCAGCCATCGCAGAAGGTAAGGTCTGTTCGTGGTAGGGGAGGGGCAGTGACTTCAGCACAGCCTGTGTACCGGAAGGCAACCAGTTACGCATGCCTCAGCAGTAAAGACGCAGAGCTCAGGCAGGACGCTGTATACCTCAAGACCCTTTCAGAATAACCTGTGTCATCCAGCTAGGCTGTACGCTCCGACATGTTCTACAACCCCCCAAGCACAACGCCAGCACTGAGGACAAAGTACACAAACAGAGGGCATTCAAGCCTTAACATAACAGTGGGAAAGTGTCACTGCTGTGTGGGACCTCCGTATGGGTATGCCACCATCCATTCCACAGCCGGTGGGTGCTTTGCTGATTTGAGCCATGACTTTTCTCGAGCTGGTATCCTGATGCACAATGCATATTTTGGAAAGTTTGTACCACACACGGATTCCAAAACTTTAACACTTTCAGAAGTGTGTTTACCTATGTATACTCTGTGAGCAGCATATGAGAGTGCCCGTTTCTATCTTGATACCATCAGTTTTCAGCTGTCGGAGTGATCGCTGCATTTCCTTGTAGTTTTTGTTTGGAATAGTCTAGAGAGGTTGTGCAGCTTTACATATTTTTGTGGTCCTTTGGGTCCTTTCTTTTTGGATGTGTCTATCTACATAGGTTTTTTTCCCCTGTTCTTTCCTGTATTTGAAAAATTGGTCAGAACAGTGGCACATACCTTTATTTCAGTGCTCAGGAGGCAGAGACTGGCAGATCTCTGTGATTTTGAAGTCAGCCTACTCTACATAATGAGCTCCAGGCCAGTCAGAGCTACATAGTAAGATCCTGTCTAAAAATAAAATGACAAAAAACCTGGGTGTGGTGGCATACATCCTTAATGCCAGAACTCTTGGGAAGCAGAGGCAAGAGGATCTCTGGGAGTTTGAGGCCAACCTGGTCTACACAGTGAGCTCTATTCTGGACTACTTAGGGAGAGCCAGTCTCAAACATTAATTTGCAAGGATTCTTTACATACTCTAATGGTCCTATTCTAGTGATACACTGTCTTTTCAGTCTCTGAATTGTGTCTTTTAACACTGTAAAGAATGTCTTAATTCAACCACAATTGAGTTTATCAATCTTTTCCTTTATTCTTAGTATTTTTATATGAAACTTGTTCAATACTTCCTCACATGTTAATGCTCCAATATGCATGTCTTCCCACCTTCCCATAGACCTCAGGCCTCTGCTCTTTGTATTCCTCCCCAAATCCATACTTTCAGATTTATACACTGAGGGTCACTGTGTCCCGTCCTACAGCCACTCTATGTCTCCCCATTCCTGCCACCACTGAAGTGATGTCAAGGCCAACTCCAGCAAGATCTGATCCCAATCAGTATTTGTATGGAAACCAAACCCAGTGATGACAAGGTGTCATGGTCACAGGATGACCTTGAACTTCTGAATTCAAGGGATACAGGCATGTGCCATCATGCCCAGCTTATGAGGTTCTAGAAATTAAGCAAAAAACAACTACACAGCATCCCCAGCCAAGAAAAGGTGGTGAAGGCCACTTGCCACCAAGATCAATGATCTGAGCTCAGTCTCCAAGACTTCTGAGTCACACACACACACACACACGGGGGGGGGGGTAAGAAAAGCCTTATTTTAATTAAAAGAGTATTTTCTGTGGAAGGGATGTAGCTTAGTGGTAGAAAATGTGCCTAACACACATACGTTCCCTACCACAAGGTTATGAAAAACTATATTCCCTTTAAAAATTTAGTTTTACTTTTGTATCTATAAGCCTTTAAAATGATTAGAATTTATTTTGATGTATAAAATGAGGTAGAGATCTAATTTCATTTTTCTTTCTGTACTTTTATTTTTTAATATGGGATGAGTTTTCTTGGTATGAATCATTAAAAAGTCTGTCATTCCCCCTACTGCCTGCAATGCCCCACTGTCGTACGTCAGTCCTATATATACATATACAGATAACTGTGGTGGTTTGGATGAAAAATATTCCCCAGTCTTAAGAATTTTAACACTTGGTCCTCTGTTGGTGGCATTGTCTGGGAGGTTAGGGACTGCGGCCTTGCTGTAGGAAGTACACCACTGCTGGGGTGGGGTCAGGAGTAAAGGTCCGCACCACTCGCAACTTCCACTTTGTTTCATACTTGTCCTTCAGGGTGTGAGCCCTCAGTTTTCCGCTCTAGCTGACCAGTGTCTGCTCTTTTCTGCTGTACTTCCCTGCCATGATGGACTCTTACCCCTCTGGAACTGTAAACCCAAATACACTCTTCTAAGTTTAAGTTGCCTTGGTCATAGTGTTTTATCTCAGCAACAGAGAGGTAACAAATGCAGTAACTTGAACTCATCTCCTCTCTTACAAGCAACCTCATGAACACCCACTACGCTTGGCATGTGAAGCTGAGCCCACTGACAAGGAGAGCCTGAGGAGCAGTAGCTGCAGCATCAATCACCCCATCTTCCGAGAAGGTGCAAAGGTCAGCACTATTTGTCCTCCAAGTCCTCAGCACTGGCCTCCCTTGTCCCAGCCCCTCACCCTTCCCTTACTTTTCCATGAGCATCTCCATTTCCATTTATTTTTTTCCTCCCCTCAGAGCACCTTCATGATCACATTTGATGTCTCCTATAAGGCCTTCCTGGGAGACAGGTTGCTTCTGAGGGCTAGTGCAAGCAGGTGAGCCCAGGCAAGCTATGCTATGCCACTCCTCCCCCCAGTTTTATACCCTAGCTGGGTAGTAGTTTCCTGGATTCCTTCACAATTGTCTTCCACTCTTTCTCCAGTGAGAATAATAAACCTGAAACCAACAAGACTACCTTCCAGCTGGAGCTCCCAGTGAAGTATGCTGTGTACACGGTGATCAGTAGGTACTTGATCCTTATTATCCCTCCCCTTGGACCTTCCACCTTCCTGCAAGCCTGGTACCTCTTCCTCAGCTGGCTCTTTTGTAATAGGCATCTGAACCAGCTTGTTTATGATGTTCACTGAGGCAGGATCCTTATAAATAAGAGGTATCTTTCGCTCACAGTCTGGAGTCTGACAGTCTAAGCAGCTTAGTGCACATTTGGCCAGAGTCCCCTGGACCGCAGATAGCAGATGGCATGCCAATGACAGAAATGTGAGCCAGAAGATGACCACACATCTAGGACAGGGAGGTAAAATGAAGGAGGAGGTCCCAGTCTGAAAACTCTTCTCTAGGCCCTTCACTCTTAGAGGTCTCACCACTTCCCAACATTGCCACCTCAGGGCCAAGTCCCAATACATGAACCCTTGGAGAACAAACTCAAACTGTGTCCAGTCTAGAACTTCCTCCCATGGAAATTCTTGTGTGCGTTTCCAGCCATGGATCTATAGCACACCATGAAAAACCATATGATTCTCTGATACAAGGGCCTGCTGATGGAACATGCACACATTGTCACCATTGCTAAATTTCTCTCCTTCCTCCAGTATTCAGTCTTCCTTTCACATGAAACTTTCCTTGGTGCTAGACATGGTGCTGGATACTAAGTAAAGGTACCAGGTTGACACCAAGACTTTTCTGGTCATTATGTGCTTGGGCGCTTGACCTAACAGGATAGGTCTGTCACCACACAGAGGTGAAACAAGGTCAGAGGAGGGTAGAGCTGGCAGGAGAGTCAAGTGTAAAGCTGCTGCTATGGGTTTTAAAGGTGAGCAGGGGCAGGGTAAGCTAGAGGCAAGCAAGGGACTTTCCACACTGGACTATACTCTGGAGAGTGGAGAACTGCTTGGAAGCCTGAGAGAGTACTATGGGCAGGGTTTGCTGCTGAGTATATAGGAGAATTGGGGTAAGGGGGCAGGGTTCCAGATCAAATATGTCATTGTCAGTGATATGAGCCATGGACTAAATGCATGATTTCCCTCTTTTATCTCTAGGAAAATACTTATAACACAGCTTACAGTTAAATATACTGGGGATATTTCAAGCATTTTTTTTGTTATAGTAGGGTTTGGGAAGAGTTACATAATTATTATTATTATTATTCATTTAATCCTCTGGATAACCACATCATTATCTGTATTTTTACCAATAAAAAAAAAACCTAGAGGTTAAATAACTTGCCCCTGTATTCACCAGGTAAGCCACACTGAATGTCTCCTAAAAGGTCACTCTGTATAACAGGGTTGCTCATGCAATCCAAAGCAAGCAGGCAAGCCCAGAGGCTTCTTCCAGAAGGGGTGTGTGCCTATGTTCATGTGTTACATACCTCTCAAGACTGAGTGCTCCACTTAAATTTGAAAAGAGTTTTAAGGTTGGGGAAATAGCCCAGAGGGTAAAGCTGCCAAGCCTAATGCCTGGAACCCATGTGGTAGAGGCAGTGAACAGACTTCCTTCCATACATTGATCTCTAAATGTGGATGGCGGCACACACCAGATAAACAAATAAATATAAAATTATTATTTTTTTAAGAAAAGGGGTTTAGAATTGGATATTTTAAAGTAAGACAATGGAAGCACAGACAAGAAGAGGTTTGGGAAGTGTAAAGGAACCCTGGCTAGTGTACTAAGAAAAACCCTACCGTTTATGGAGGGCTCACTTGTACTGGGTGTTGCCACTGCCCTCATTAGGAAGCAGAACTGCAGGACTCTGTCTAATGAAGTTAAATGGCTTGTGTTCTGAGTTACTTTGTTACTCTGAGTAGGAAGTGGTGGGTCTGAGATACCAACTCATGCCATTTGTAAGCAGTGGCTCAGTTCTGAGGGCCGAACCTGGGGCCTAGTGTGTGCTAAGTCAGTGTCCCGCCACAGAACCACATCCTCAGTCTCCTCTGTGTTTGTAAATGTCAAATCGTGTCAAGTTGATGGTGTGAAATTGTTAGGGTATGCAGAGGTTCTGGGTAGATGATCTGGCTTCTGGGTGAAGCATGTTGGCCCTTCTTACTGCTTGATTCTTTATTTTTTTAAGACAGGGTCTCATTGTGTGGTCTTGGCTGCTCTGAAACTCACTCTGTAGTCCTGGCTGGCCTCAAACTCATCTGCCTGCCTCTGCCTCCTGAGTGCTGGGATTAAAGGCGTGAGCCACCATACCCCACCTGCTTAGTTCTATTAAGCATTGAGAAGTCAGGGAGTATGACTTAACTATTGAAATCCTCAGAACTATTCAAATAGCCCAGGGGAAAACTTCTATGCTAGGTGCTTTTTATTCATACCAGCAGTGGTATATAATCCATTTTTCAAAAGTAAATATGTGTTCATTGTTTTTTAATTAAAATTTTTAGTTTTGATAATTTCATACATGAGTAATGTATTTACACCATCTACTCCAACATCCACTCTTCCTGCACCCCTCCCTATCCTCTTTTGTAACACAGTAAATCTCTGCTGAAAACCACGGATAAGCCAGATGTGTCGACTGACAGCTGTAATCCTTGCATTTGGAAGGCTGAGGCACGAAGATCGCTATACATTTAAGGCTGGTCTTGGCTACAGTTTGGGGCCTGTCTCACAAATACAAAAAGAAAAAAAAAGAAGAAGAAGAAGAAGAAAAACCAGTAGATAGAAAACTCTGTCAACATATTGGGCCCCTGTTGGCTTGAGTTTCTGGGCTGTTTCCTTTTGCATGTGCTCACCTGCTCTAACACAACCATATCTGGTTTCACGACTACCATCAGAGACAGGCTCTCACTCCATTTCTCCCAAGTAATCTAGCCTTCATTTCGTAGAGCCCCCATAGACTTATTTATTCTAGCAGAAGACTTTATAGGAGTTCCCAAGGCCACTCCCTATGGCTAGACTTTTATCAGCTGCAGGAAGCATATAAATGCTTTCTCCCTGCTTAAAAAAGGTTGATCCTTAGAAGAGACATGAAGAAGTTGGGTCTTGAAGTGAAAATCTCCAGAACTCTACTAAGAACATTTCATACCAAAAAAAAGAGCTGAAACAAAATCCGTGGGGGTAAAAGGAAGCCAGGGCATCGAGGGAAGAGCTGGTAACTCTGGTGACTGGCAAAGGTGCCTTGGGAGAGGAATGGAAGCTGCCACCGGGGCTGCAGATACACATGGAGACCATTGTTATTTTCACGTATCTGCTGGCCCCAGTTCTCTGTAAAAGTAGCTTTTATTCTCCTGATGTAATTGTTGTCTCCGAAGCTCACTGCCTCTATCTGCTAACCCAGGCCTAGTCCTGGAAGCCTCTAGCCTCTGTATGATCTAATCTAGGCCTAGAATGTTTTCAGCCTCTGAGACTTACTGCTGAATAAGCTCACTCTAGTTCTTTCTGAACTCTTGCTGGCTGGTTCAACTCAGCTGTTTTTGTTCAAATTACTCTCCAAATCTGGCTTCTGTCAGTTTCTCACTGAATTTCTCTGTTTGGCCTCAAACTAACTCTAGCAATCTGTCCTAATCTTCTGGCTCCTTCTCATTCTCTGGCTTGTTCTCTCTTCAAACTGTCTCTGTAAAACTCTCCCGATAAAACTGCCTCTGAATTCTATGAACTGAACAGCCACAAACTCAATTCCACTGCACTGCCTCTCAACTCACTGACTCAATTGAAACTAACTAAAACTCAGAAATCTGCATACCCCAGTCTCCTTAGTGCTGGGATTAAAGGCATGTGCCACCATGCCTGGACCTAAGCTTTTCATTACCTGAAACTTGCTGTATTTCAGGCTGGCCTTGAACTCAGATCTGCTTGCCTCTTTCTCCTGAGATTAAAGGCATGTCTGTATTCCAGCCAGATTACACAGTCCTGGAATGTCTTTGGATGTGATCTCTTGCCAGAGTAGCCATGTTCTGAATTTAAACTCCTCTGCAGCAAGCTACGACTTAAATGAAGATGGCATCAAAGCTGTTTTTCACCAACATGTCATTTTCTCCAGACAGGAAGATTCCACCAAGCATATCAACTTTTCATCTTCAGATGGGGAGAAGAGGAAAGAGGCCGAACATCGATATCGTGTGAGAAACTAGAGAATATGCATGTTGGCCTCAGTTCAACATGGGGAAGGCTGGAGAGCTAAGGGTGAGAAATCAATGAGGGTGTCCCAGGGATTACACCAATATCTGGTCTCCATTTCCTGCAGGTGGATAACCTGAGTCAGCGGAAGCTGGCCATCAGCGTTAACTTCTGGGCTCCCATCCTACCCAATGATGTGGCTGTGTGGGAAGTGGCCATGAGGAGCCCAGCACAGGTACCAGCTTGTAGTTTTCTCTCTCTAGAATCCCTTTCTATAATAATGACACACTCTTATCAGGAAAATGTCCCCCACTGCCAGGGTGTCTCCTGTGTGTCACAGAGGGAACCTCCTCAGCATTTGGATTTTCTGACCCAGATTCAAAGGCGTTCGGTGCTGGTAAGAAAAGCCCGTGCAATAGGGGAACACACAATGTACTAATGAATCAGAGTTGTGTATAAAACTTACGATTTTATATTCTCTACCCTATGTTGGACAGCCTCTATTTCCTCCTTTTATCTCTAAGTAAATACCCACTTCCTCAGCTTTGTTCCCCTCCTGTCCCCAGGACTGCTCCATTGCTGACTGCCTGCACTTCTCCTGTGACATCCCCTCCTTGGGCATCCAGGACAAGCTTGACTTCATTCTGAAGGGGAACCTCAGCCTTGGATGGGCCAGTCAGGTGCGTGGCCAGTAGCAGAGGTCCTTCCCTGGTCCATGTGTGCCTGATGGGTCTGGGCATCCTTGGGTCAGGGCTGTTCTTGAACCCTGAGCTGCCCCCAGATCCAATTCCCAGCTCTGCCCCACCCTCTCTCTTTTGCAGATATTGCAGAAAAAGGTGTTGGTCATGAGTGTGGCTGAAATCACATTCAACACATCTGTGTATTCCCAGCTTCCGGGACAGGAGGCATTCCTGAGAGCCCAGGTAGTGACTGTGTGGCGGGTGGTGGCCAGGCTGGTGAGAGGGCACCTAATGCTCAGTCTGTAGTACTGGCTTGGGGATTTGCCAGCCTGGAGGGAGAATGAATGAAGGTCCCTAGGAAGATAGAAGGCCTGAGTGCTTCTGTAGCTCAATGCTTGGAACAGGACGTTGGCAAGGAAGAGGGATATTAAAGGCTGGAAATCTAGTGTGTGGGGGGGAAAGTGGGCATTCATTGGTTTTCAAATTAGGTGGAGACAATGCTAGAAGAATTGGAGGTCTATGAGCCCATCTTCCTCATGGTGGGCAGCTCAGTGGGAGGTCTGCTGTTGCTGGCTCTCATCACAGCAGCACTGTACAAGGTGAGTTGTTTTCAACTCATTTTTCTAACACTACCAGTATTCAGCACCAGCTCTGCCATGCACAAGAAGGACAGTGAGAACTTGGATTGTGGTTGTAGCAGGCTCTAGGAACATGTTCCATCCCTATCACTCACACTTTAATTTTAGGCAAGTTGTTTGATCTCTTTCTGTTTCTCCTTTTTGAAATAACAATAAGACTTGAAACATAAACTGGCTGAAGTGAGACAGATGCTGTGGTGTGCATGCAAATCAGCCTGATGATGAATCTGTGCTTTTCTCCAGCTATTTTGTGTCTAACAACTGCTTGACATGAAATCCTTCTCAATCCGTGGCAGCCGTTCACATGACTGTTCTGGCATGCAGCTAGAAGTTAGTTTAGCTATCTTCAACTTCTTTTCAACTTTCTTCCCTACCCTCTTAACAGTTTCTCTGACTTACCACATTCCATAGGTTGGCTTCTTCAAACGTCAGTACAAAGAAATGATGGATGGCAAGCCTGCAGATCCTGACACAGCTGACGAGGCAGATTTCAGCTGTGAGAGTCCTCCACATCTGCTTACATTCTAGGAGCCCACTTTTCCATGTATCTGTACCATGAAGAGTTGGTCTTGCTTTTGCCTATGAATCTACTGACATGGTTCTCAACACCTCTGGACTACCTAGGCCACTTCCCAGGCATGATACCATACTTCCTGACATTTATGCTTTTGCCCATGTGTCAGACTTTAGTCCTGATCCACTTTTTTGCAGGAGCAGGAATGAGGTCAGTAAATATTTACATATGGATAAGAATTACTACACAATACAGAGTGAGGAGAATACGCTCAATATACAGTGTATTGCTTGTATGAAATATTGTTTAAATAAAATGAAAATGAAGGGGGAAACACCACATTTTCCTTGTATGGAAGAGCTTGAACCCAGTTACCAATCGCTCTTCTAGAGCCTGCCCAGACCCCTCTGCCATGCTGTTCCCAAGGATCCTGAGGACACAAAAAGTTCCACACCTTTATTGAGCTTGGGACTATCCACTGGGACCTCGGAGGCTCTCATATCTGGTATGCAGAAGGTCAATTTGGAGATTGTGGAAGAGCGTGACTGCTTAGACTTCAAGGGTCCTCATAGCCAGTGGGCAAAGGATTGACACGGGGATTATGGAAAAGTGTGTGGTTGCCGTCCCCCCAGGAGAAGGGCTGTGGACAGAAGGCAGACAGGTCACCACAATCCCTCCCCTGGGGTCCCCACATGTTCTTAGTCATCTGTTGGCATACCTTGGTGCGGATTCGGAGGTGGTGATAAGGGATGAACTCTGGCCGCTCATGGTGGCCACCATGCATCCAGCAGTTGAGGGTGCAAAGGGCCACACTGGGGAGAGCCAGGGCAAAGGTCAGGAAGCGCCAGGTGTTGGCTGGGGGAGCAAAGGTGAGGGTGAGAGAGAAGCTATCACTGGGCCTAGAGGTTTGAAAGATCAGTGTCTGGTGGGTCAGGAGAAGGGAACCAAGAGAGGGAGAGGGGAGAATGTGGACAAGAGAACAGATGGGCTAAGCTAGTAGGTCAGAGTCAGGCCTGGCCCCACTTACCTCCTGCCCCTCCATGGTCTCCTTTGGCTGTGCTGGCCAAGCCCCGACTCAAGACTTTAACAGGCAGTGCCATTGCTGAAGGGAAGCTAGGAATGACTCTGTCCTTTTCTCTCTCCTTCACCCAGCCTAAAGGAGCTCCTCCCGTCTCTGAGCCAATCACCTGTTGAGCCTACGCATAGATGGCTATTTTTAGGGGCTTTCTCTATCTAAAGTGGGTCTTGACTGGCAGGAGATCCTCTTCAGGCAGCTGATGCAATGTGCCTTTTGTCTTGGCAAAAGGACATTTAAAGTGAAATACGCACTTGGCTTGCTGATACAGCCTGTCCTTCCAGCCCTTGAGATGTGTAGGCAGGAGGCTCAGAGTTCAAGGCTACCTCTGGCTACTTAGAGAGTGTGAGCACAGCTTGAGCTATATAAGAGCCTGTCTTGGGGGAGGGTGTGGGGCTGCAGATGTAGTTGTTCCATTGGTAGAATGCCTGGAGTGTCTGCCTGCATAGTATCTGTAATGCCCTGAGTTCTGTCCCCAGTGCCACAAAAAGCTCAGGGTGGTGGCACATATCTTTAATGCCAGCACTTGGGACACAGAGGTGAAAGATCAGTCAAGGCCATTTTAGACTGCACATCAAGGTCAAAGCTACCCTGGGCTTCTCTAGACTATCTAAATAAATAAAAGTATATTATTCTTTTTCATAATGGTGAGGAACGACTTTATTTAGTATTCTGTTCTCAATAGCTAGCACAATGTAATATGCACACAATGAAATGTTGATTTTAAAAATTATTTATCAGCCTTGGGAGTTGAATCCCGGGGCTGTATGTGTGATAGTTAAATGCTCATCCACCTGCCCAGTCCTGGTCTTTGCTCTACTTGACTTTGTATTAGTGTGTGTGCTCATACATGGCATAGCACTGTGTAGAGTTCAGAGGATAGTTTTGTGGTGTTTGTCCTCTCATTCTGCCTTTAGGTGGATTCTGGGAAACGACAGCAGGTCACCGGGCTTGCCCACTGATCCATCTAGCTAGCCCAAGAAACTCTAAGGCAGAGGTTGCGGGGGTGGGTGGGGAATTGTAAGAGCTGCAGGTGGAGAATGACAACAAGGAAATGGTGTCTTCAAGCACTGTAGACAGAGCTCTACACTCAGCCACTGGATTTTATGTTCTTTCTCTCTGAGACAGGATCTCACTACGTAGACTAGGCTGGAATCGAACTCATGTCCCTCCTGCATTAGTTTTGTAGGTGCTGAGGTTACAGGTGTAGATTCTACCGTGCTCAGACTTACAGGATGCCCCCCAGCTTTGAGCAAAGTTTGATGTATCTACTCAATTTATAAAAGAAAAGTGAGTAAGGTACATTTTTGAGAAAGGGCTACACTTCTACCTCTTATTTAAACTAGGGCTGGTGAGATGGCTCAGCAGGTAAGCCTGACGACCTGATCTTGTGTTTGATCCCCAAGACCCACATGGTAGGAAATAGTCACACTCTCTTCTCCCACAAATAGACAAATAATTAAATGTAATAGAAACTGAACAGTTTCCACCTACCCAGGCTCCTCTTTCAGTTTATCTTTCTTGTTGACCACTCACTGAGCTGTAATGAATTCTTCCCACAGTCCCTTCTGCCCCTTTGGATGTTAGGACCACTGTGGAAATGGGACTTTACATTTTCATGTCACCTTCCTCTATACACAGTTCCCTCTAATCACCTCTCTATTTAGTACCACTGTGGCTACTGAAGAAAACAGAAAGAGGGACTTTTTTACTTACAAAAAGTCTAAGTCACCCTTTCCTCCTAAGTGGCCAATCAGAGGTTTGCCGAGGATTCCTATCCCTGCCTTCTCTGCCGGTTGCTGCCACTTGGTGAATACTTCAAAGGTCCCACTGTCTGTCCTCTGCCGCCCTCGTGTGGTCCACTTGCCCACATACCTGGAGATTTTTACTCAAGATTTTCTACAGATGGTAATTGTTTGTGTTACGTTGTTTTCTGTTCTGCTGGGGACTGAACCTAGAGGCTAGGCCTACCAGGTAAATTCACACTGCCAGCCCATGGTTTTTGTTTTTTCTCTTTTCCTTGTTTGGATTTTTGAGACAAGCTTTCCCTGAGTACTCCTGTCTGACCTAGACCAGTAGTCTTCCTTGGTACTGTATGTTGAGGGGTGCGCCAGCGCATCCAGCTGGGTTTTGTCTTAACCGCTTCTGTATGGAGACCACAGCATCTGCACCCACCGCTGTCTCTGCTCTCCCTTGAGCCACTCCTTACCCCAGATTCCCTTTCTCTGTTTCCAGAGAAAACAACCAGACTTACCTGTAGCTGGTCTTTGCTAATTTGTGTGTTCTTCTTTTCCCCACCCTTTATCCCCACCCTCTTCCAACCCCTAACACTAGATAGGAGAGAAAGAACGGTAGGCAGGAGAGAGGAATTAGAAACCTCCCTGGATCTAATTTGTTTCCTTTTGTTTCTTCTTTGACCATGATTGCTAGCAAACTGTAACCAACCTCCCTAAAGACCAATAGCCCTCCACCCCGCCTCGGGGGGGGGGGCTTGCATTTATGGACCCTTTGACAAGTTCCCAGAATTCCAAATGTCACACAATTGCAGAAACAATCTGCAGCTAGCAAAACCATGCCTCTGCTAGAACACAAGGCAGTCATAGCCAGCTGCTGCAGACAGTCAGAAGCACCCATATCCCTAAACCTGGGATTAAAACAAAAGCACATCTTATAATATTTCTGTATTTTTAAAAGAAATCAAAATTCCAGAATTCTTTAAAATGTCACTACATTCACCAATTGCTAAGCCCAACTGTGCAGCATCCCAGCCTTTTGTTAGACATTTGCCAAATGGTAGAAGTTCAGGGCGTAGAGTGCCATCCCATGTCAATCTTTCTTATGTTTCTTCTTTAGGGTACTACATAGTATTGTTAGCAGAACTCTTGTGGGTTCCTGTCAAAGTTACCACATGTTACTGTGGAAATCAGAGGCAGAAGAAAATGTAGCTGTGGTAAAGAAAGGACATGTCCCATATCACTTTTAGAGAACGTTCATTTCAATAACAGGCTGTTATTTGGGTGATAGCCAGGCATAAATCATCAATGAAAGTAAATAATTTTCCCAGCATATCTGTCACTCACAGGTACAGCAAAGATAACATAATTCTTTGAGCTAGGCTTCACACCTTGGAGCCCAAGAGGCTAAGCCTATTGAAAACATTATTGTCAGCAGTACTACGAGTCCAATGGGAAGAATGCACTGTGGTGCTCACCACCTGCAAATATCCCCTGTTGAATTCCTCAAATTCTGCCATATATAGATCTACCAGCTTCCGGGTTTATGACAGGAGCAGGACTGTAGAGTTCTTCAAACTTCTGCCATGTGTCAACCAACCAGCTTCTGGGTGAGGTGGGAGCAGAGCTGATGAGTCCTGCCTTCATCACTGGATGGTGACTTGGAGGAGCTGGTCTGAGTGGGTCTGTCCTTCCTCAGTTGGGGTTGCTGTCTTTACCCAGCTATGGTGGTGGATCCAGAGGATGACACCTGCAACTTACTGTTTAAATGGGTGTTCAGAGTTCAGCCTGTTATGCTGGCTGATCCTATGCAGAGCATCTGTATTATATTTATTTGGAACTGTCCTGGGTACTCCTCATGAAATCAAGTATTGACCTCACAGCCCGAGGATTACCTTTGCTAAGAGGAGAACTGAATGCAGATTAAAGGATGTGCCAATTGAACTACATACAGGTCCCATACCAGCTAGGTGGTAGGCTTAGGTACCAGGTTCCTCTGTTTACAGTGTCACCATGTGAAGTTCAGGAAAACACATTGCTATTTGATTTTCCATTGCTTGAGATGTTTAGGATGTGGGTAGAGACTCCAAGATCCTCTGTGCAAGAGAATCCATCCCCCCATCATGTGAGACATGAAGAGCAATTCTTCTTCCCTACAGACAGGGAGGAGGTTTCTGTGGTCCAACCTGCAGAGCCAAGGACGGGGGCAGTAGACTCTGGCAAGTCTTCTTTCCCTATGCTTCCCTAACTCGCATTGAGGCTAGTATGCAACTCACTCTGATAGAGTCTGCGTCCCACCCAAAGGGAAGGTGCTTGAGCTTGGAGCTGTCCTGCCCAATTACTCTTACATAGTGCACACGTTGTAAATTTAACCCATTTTATTCAAGTATTCAATTCCCCAAAATTTTATAATTTTTATTGCTAAAACACTCTTGATTCTAAATACTATTTCAGATTAGAAAAACTTCCAAGTTTACTTTTAAACTTGCTCTGCTTTGCCCTCTTTAGGCTTTTTTTTTTAACATTTATTTATTTATTTATTATGTATACAGTATTTGCTTTACATATATGCCCGGGCAGATCTCAATGTAGATGGCTGTGAGCCACCATGTGGTTGCTGGGAATTGAACTCAGGACCTTTGGAAGAACAGCCAGTGCTCTTAACCTCTGAGCCACCTCTCCAGCCCGCCCTCTTTAGGCTTTACTTTGACATTTTCACAACATTTACAGAAGACTGTATAATGGAAGATGGAAACCGGTCTCTGCCTCCTATCTTGTCTTTGTAAATAAATTTCATTTATATTTAGAATTACTATAAACATAGTTCTATGCATATGAAAACATTTAATCACTTATTAGGTGATTGACCATTAACTCCCACTTTAATTACCTTTGTTTTATTTATTTATTTATTTATTTTGGTTTTTCGAGAGAGGGTTTCTCTGTGTAGTCCTGACTGACTTGGACTCACTCTGTAGATCAGGCTGCCTTGAACTCACAGAGATTCACCTGCCTCTGCCCCCTGAGTGCTGGGATTAAAGGTGTGTATCACCACCACCCAGCTTATCTTTTGCTTTAAGAATTAATAATAAACTAGAAACTCCCATAAGATTAGTATTTTATAAATTGGGGTAATTTAATTTTGTTCAGATTTTTGAGCCCTAATAAACAACAAATTTTGAATTGAAGCTCTTTTAGTACCTAAACAAACTTCAAACCATAAACACAAGCCACAGAGAAACCTGGAACCTCATTTTGATTGTTCTTCTATAGTGTACCTCTATAAAATATAAAAGTTAGCTAAATCATACATTAAATATGTGTTTTCATAAATTATATAAATTTATTATATATTTTTAACAATATTTTATGTTGTTATTTTCCATAGTAAAAAAACCATTTCAGAAGCTCTTAAAGTTGGAAGTGATTTTAATTTTCATTATATTCAAAAGCTGAAAGGTGGCTTAGTCCCCTTTTATCATTTATTTTCCCCAAAACTGGCATTTTCTTTTATTTTGGAATTCTCATTTCTAAAGTGAGATTTCCTGGAATGTCAGCATTGGACTTTATCTTTTTATCAAGCAAGCTTGTTTTCATAATAAAGATATGATTCAGGAGAGAGGGTCAGACTGGTTTTCATAAGTAGACTTTCATAAGCGTAAAGCTGTGTAATGAATCATCACCATAGTTATTGTTGTGACTTGTTTTCCCAAATGGCAAAGTTTAACAAAATTAACAAAAATGTAAGTGATTATACACACACTTTAAATGAGTTTCTGCTATCATGACTAGATCATTATAACCTTAGAAACATTAATAAACTCTTATCAGTAAACATATCAAGTCCCATTCCTGATAAACCTTACATTACTTATTCAGACCTTCTGTGACTTGGCTTTAAGTTTTTATGGTTTTTACCAGTTTTTTTTTTTACTTTTAGAACAAAATTTATATATTATATCCATATATAACTCACTTTTATATAACACATTTAAATTATTTTATTAAAAATATAATCTTATAGTTATAACCTTTGCAACATTTTAACTTTTTATTTGTAACTTTTAAGTAAACTCCTTTCTTCTAGCAATTTTAAATCCTTTTGACCTTTTCCTTGTGGTCTCACAATCTCAGCAAGAACTTTGGAGGTATATTTTGAAGGAGGATATTTTTTATACTCAAGAACTACCAGGAAAAAGGACTTAGAGCTAAAGATCTTTACAGACTGTATTAGGGTTCTCTAGGGAAACAGCTAATAGAATGAATGAATATATATTAGAGTGACTTACAGGTTATGGTCCATATAAAAGGAAAAGTATTGCCTCAGGACCCCCAAGACCAAGTTCTCAATCAAAAGGAGATTTATTTTTCCTAGAGGGGCAAAGGGCAGGGAATAAGAGACAAAGTCAGGAGATAGAGGATAAGAGAGAAGGCGAAAGGAACAAGGGAGAGCGAATAGAGTCCTTTGTCTTGGAGGACAAAGGACTGTCTCTGGATAGAGAGGAGACAGACGCAGCCCATAGGAAAATGGCAGTTTATAAAGGTACAAGGGGAACCCCATTGTTTAACTTTAATAGGGCATATTAAAGGGTTGTGTTTATTGGACCTCAGGACTTTGATAGCTGGACCATGGTGCTCAGCCTCAGGAGGAGGAAGTGGCCAAATAAGGGAATGGACCTTGGGGGCCAGCTTCCAGAATGTCTTCTAACAGTTTTTAGCAAAGCAGAGGGGATGCGGGAGAAGGGAAAGGCCTGCCAGTCATGTTTGCTATGTTGAGCTGCCTAAGGTCCCCTCTCCAACTATTCCAGTAATGACTGTCTTCAGATAAGAACTACAAGAATCCAGTAGTCATTCAGTCCACAAGGCTGGATGTCTTGGGTGGTCTTCAGTGTATTCGAGGATCATGAAAAAGTAGGCTCTAATGCTAGTGTAGGAATGAACTTGCCAGTAAGACAGGCGGAGTTAAAAACTTTCTTCGTTGTCCTTCATATAAGCTGCCACTAGGAGGTGTGACTCAGATTTAGGGTGGATCTTCCTATCTCAGAAGATCTGGATTTAGGGTGGATCTTCACAAATTTAATTTAAAATGTAATTAAGAAAAGTCCACTAGTGTACCCAGCCACTTGGGTTTAGCTACTTCCAGATGTAGTCAAGTTGACAGCCAAGCATAGCCATCACACATGCAATTGTATCTTACAAGTCATAAATATTACCTTTTCCTCATTAAAAATCATGTGAAGTATTATCTTGTATTTTCTGTATGAGTTCTGGAAACATCCACCCATCTTTACTTTTATATATAAATCCTTTTTGAAAATCAAATTTTAATACTATGAGATATAACTAACATAAATTTACCACATATTGTGAGAAATTTTCCTAAGAGGGTGGCTTAAACGATATCTATTTCTATTGGAATCTTCATCCAATATGTATGCCAGCTCCCCCCACAGCTGTATCAATGGAAACCCCCTTTCTTAGTCTTTTCTAAAATATATACATTATAAATTATATACATATATAATATATATTATATACATCATATATTACACATACATATATAATATACATATAATATACAACATATTATATATTACACATATAACATATATGTATATTACTCTAGTTTGTCCCCAGATACCTTAAGCTTGTATGCAATTAGGTCCTAATTATATAACTGGCTGGGCAGAGTGACTAGACACTCAGGTGGAGGTTCAATGACCCTGTCCATCTATTCCTTCTGTAAAGGAATATTAAGACTTTTAAGCCAAGATATTAAGCCAAGTGGTGATCATTTTAGGCAGGCATAAATGAGGATAGACAATGTCAATTGTTTATTTTAGAGATACTATATAACAGCTTCTTAATAAAAGAAAACTGTATCTAAAGTACATAAAGAGGGCAATAAATTAATATCATTGGTGAGGAAACTTTGAGACAAAACTGGGTCTAAAGTGGTCAGGTCAGATCCCATCTCCAGAGCCAGCTTTTCAGAAATATGGCAATTTACCAATATCATCCATGCCCCAAAGGCATTTTTAAAAATAAAACCCAGTGATTTATATTGAATAGAAAACTCACTATTGAGTACAATGACAATTATATGGACATAAAGCGTCTGCCCTCCTTTTATTCTGTGTAGAGTTGTCCAAATGTGTCTTACCTGCCTGGTCTGATGGGGACTCTCAAGAGATAGACAGCATCTTTCTTTGAGTAAACTATAATAAATAGAACATTTGTTTTTAAAAGGTCATGTAACAAAATATCTTTATTTATAAACACTTATATTTATTAATACTTAACAAACATCTATAAAATACCCAAACCTTATTACCTATAACCTAAAATCTAAAATCTATCTAAAAATATCTTAATACCTAACAATACTAATATTTTTAGTACCTATCTAAAAACACTTAACACTATTTTAACTTTCTTAAAAAGATATTAATATTCTTAGTGTAGGTCCATTCAGAATGGCTTGGTTTACAGCAGTTCTGGAAGGCAGTCCCTTTCAAAGATTAGTGTTCCTTGGACCTTACTTTGCCAGTTTGTAAGGCCAGTTTATTTCCACCACCAATTTGTGGCCAGTTAATAACCCAGTCTGTTCCAACCACCAACTGAGGGCGGCTTTTTCAATCAGCTAAGACATACCTCCACAGTCTCTTTGGTCCGGGCAAGTCTCAAGGCTGAAAGCTTCTCCAAGCAGCTTCTGAACTCCGCTTGCCTCACTCACTTTTCCATCACTCTGGGGCCCCAAGACAGAGAGATCCTTTCAAGGAATTCTCAGCAGTTTTTATGCCAGGCCTTTGCCTTGGAATATAACAATCTAAATTCTGTTAATGGCTTACCTTGCTGTGCTCTTCTTCAGCGTGACTAATCAGTCGGTGAGGACAGGAGGAAGAGAGTGACCGTGTGGAGCTCTCCGGCTTATATAGCACATTATCTCGCTATCCTTAGCAGTCTCGAGGGTCCACGAGATTTCTCTCGATGTCCAGCAGTTCCGTTGCTTCTCACCAACTGATATCATCTGAGTGGCTTTCAAGGCTTCCTGGCCATGCCCCTTCAACAGGGCATATCATCTGGCCACAACTGGCCTTTTGTCCATATCAATAAATAAAGGGACACCAAGCTCCTCCCCATGCGCCACCAGATGCCAACCCAAACTGTCCACCAATTTCACCAAAGAGACCTAACTTCTACCACAGGGTCACCCTCTGATATCTATAAATTAATAAGATCATAGGTACATGGCAGTTTCCACTCATGATCAAACAGGATCAAGCTGACAGAGGTATCTATTTTTTATCAATGTCTAGACATTCCTTGGCTGGAACTACTTGAAAGTCTATATCCATAATCAATTGTGTGTGTCTGCAGATGAAAAATTCAAGTGTTTTCCCTTTAAATGCCCCCCTTTTCCCTCTTTTTAAACTCATAAGTACCTGTAACAGGAGAACATTAAACATAAAACCATAAAAATCAGATATCTAAAGGAACTCAGAAAATGATGGTATCAGATTGTTGAAGAAACAGTAAGAGTATACAGGGGCTTTGTGAGGCAGAAACAAAGGGAGCATGCATGGAGCAAAGGGGTTTCAAGAAGGGAAAAAAATAACCAGCAGAAAGAATATGCACTAAGGGCCCAGCATACCTTACATCTCTAGTCTTCCGAAAACCATAGAACCCCTGCATGGTGCCACAGCTCAGATGGAATTCTATTGTGATACACAAGAGATCAACTACCATATGGACCAGAACCATCTTGTTCTGGTCAGGATTTATGGGGTCCTTTGGGAGGGAAGAGGTGTCCAGTTTGGGAGGTTCCTGACTGTTGTGTGGCAGTTTCTTCTGAGATTAAAACCTTCCATATTGGAGGGAAATAAGAATTCTTAAGGCAGGAAGCTTTCTGGAAGGTGATAAGGGGAGGTGAACTACTGCAGGGAAACTCTTTAAAACAGGTAGTAAACAATTCAAAATAGCTTCAGGAAATCCCTGAAACTTACTAGTTTCGTTAGCACCCCCTCCCCATAATAAACAGTAAAGACTGCTAAGAGTCACTCTCAGCGAAGGAAGATCCGCTGAGGGAAGAAGCAGATACCTGCTGAGTTGCCTGGAGGTGGCTCAGATGAACGCAGTCACTTGAAAAACACACTGCAACCTACTGTGTTGCCTGCAGGCTGTGCACAGCGCTCCAGGTTTTCAGTTTTTGTGGCTTGTCAACCATGCTCTTGTGGCCTTTGGTGATGGAGCTGTTTTTGAATCACTTTTGCTTTTAGAAGTGACCCTCTACTCATATTCCTATGCAGCTCATTGGTTCATCAACTTTGGTGGTGTGAGGGTTTGAATGAAAATGGCCCTTAAAGGCTCATGTATTTGAATTATTGGGCCCCAGTTGGTGGAGCTGTTTGGGGAAAATTAAGAGGTGTGGCCTTGTTGGAGGAGGTGTGTCAATGCAGGTGCCCTTTGAAGTTTCAAAGCCAGTGCCATTCTTAGTTCTCTCTCCGACTTGTCCTGCAGGTTCCCTGGTGAGTTTGTCTTTATCTCCAAAAGAGTGTAGGGTGGAGGTTAGCCTTTCAGGGAGTCAGAGAGCCATTCAGAGGAAGTTCCCATCAGGGAGCTCTCTCATTTCATTTTCCAAGACTTCGTTGAGCAGCAGCACAAAGGATTGGCATGGAAGAAATTTTGCTGCGACCTCCATTTGTTAAAGGGGACATTCATCCTTTCCCAACAAGAAATTCTCAGTACTCAGAGATAACTCAGCTCTTGAATTAGCACACAGCTCTAGCCTCTCCCAATTGCTTAAAGAGGCCCAGCAAGATCAGAAATATTTCATAGTTTATATAAGATTAGGCATTGCTGTAATCTTGTCTATGTGGCCATTGGCCATCCTAGGGTGATCTTTTTATCTCACTCAAGGGAGATTTCCCCAGAACTAAGCAAGTTTTACAGAAGCTGAAATGTGCAGGTTTATAGTTGAGGTAGTTTTATATTTAGCAAACAGAACTTTCTGTCTTTTCCAGAAAAAGAAGGAACACGCAGCAGGTTTAGAAAAACAGGCATTGGTCATTCAGTTTCAGCTCCATTGTCTCTGATCAGAGACATTCTTACTGTTTTCTTACTCTCATGCAACCTAGTATTTCCTTAGTGAGCTTGTTAATCACGTTTGATTAATGTTAAACCTTGCTGTTTTTCTTCTCTCCTTCACTATAACATCATCCCATTCTTTCTGTGCTTACCACAACTACCTCTTCCTATAAGCCCGTCACTAGTGCAGTCCAAGCCTTCTTTATCTTACTTCTAGATGACAATCTATTTCTACATGGCCTTTATTGGGTGGGATTGGGGTGGGATAAGGGTAAGTTATGTTTTCTTTGTCTTCCAATTATTTCACACAAGCTGGGAAGCATATTTGTTACAGTAGGACAGAGCTTCTGGTTCTGTGGAGAGGGATAGCAAGGAAATGTTACAATTTGAGTGACACACTAGGGTCCTATCTGCCTGATTAAGGTAATGGTCTTCTACCCTAGCTATGTAACGGTAAATTTTTATTTAAAACACTTATATTTGGGGGCTGGAGAGATGGTTCAGCAGTTAAGAGCACTGGCTGTTTTTCCAAAGGACTCGGGTTTAAATCCCAGCACCATATGGCAGTTCACAACTTGTCTGTAATGGCCGGGCGTGGTGGCACACGCCTTTAATGCTAGCATTCAGGAGGCAGAGGCAAGTGGATCTCTGTGAGTTCAAGGCCAACCTGGTCTACAAAGTGAGTCCAGGACAGCCAGGCATACACAGAGAAACCATGTCTTGAAAAACCAAAAAAAAAAAGAAAGAAAGAAAGAAAGAAAAACCACTTATATTTATTAATACTTAATAAACACATATAAAACACCTATATCATAACCTACAATAACTAATATATAACCTATGATCTAATACTTATAAATAAATATTTAGTACCTAAGAACACTTAACCAATCTTGCAAGGATGTTAATATTCTTAGCGCAGGTCCTTGTGGGAAAACTTGATTTAGCAGTCTGGCTGTGGCAGTCACAGCAGGCAGTCTCATCCAAGCCTAATGTCTGCTGGGCCTAGCTTTGCCAGTTCGTATGGTCAGTTTATTTCAACCCCTAGATGGTGGCCAGCTTATGAGGCCAGGCTGTTTTAACCACTAACTTGAGGTCAGCTTCCTCCATCAGCTGAGACTCACTTCTGTAGTCTCCTCAGCCTGTGTGTGCTTCACCAGCCTCCAAACTCCACCCACCCCACTCACTCTCCCAGCACTCTCTGGCCCCTGGACGGACATCTTTAGTGTCCAGTTTCAAGAACTTTCTCTCAGAAGGTTCTATGCCATACCTTTTCCTCCTGGCTTACACAAAAGTCTCTTGGACTCTGCCTCTCAGTTTCTCAGCAATCCTCAGTTTACTTGCCAAGGTTTCTGACTGTTGATTTGCCTCAGGCTATTACAGCCTAAAGGCTGGCAAATGACATATCTTGCTGTATACTTCTCCAGCATGCACTGTCTTCTCTTTCTGTAGGGCACAGAGAGAGAGAGAGAGAGAGAGAGAGAGAGAGAGAGAGAGAGAGAGA
>CAJQZJ010004755.1:11351483-11396248 GCA_907164525.1 Lophiomys imhausi | reverse complement strand
AGAGAGAGAGAGAGAGAGAGAGAGAGAGAGAGAGAGAGAGAGAGAGATCCATGTGGAGCTCCCCAGCTTATGTTGGGCATCATCTTGCAATCCTTGGCAGTCTCTCAGGCCCACAAGTTCTCTCATGATATACAGCAGTCCCATATCTTCTTGGCAGTTGACATCATCAGTGGCTTGTGTAGTTTCTTAGCCATACCCCTTCAATAAGGCATGTCCATGTTTCTCACAGAGCTATGGCATCAACTGTGCCCCAAGTCCAGGCAACACCAAGCTCCTCCTTTATGTGCTGCCAGGTGCCAGGCTGATCTGCATACTAATTCACTAACAAGAACTAATTCCCAATATACTAGCTGTATAAACAACAGAATTGCCCAGGACATTTACAAAATTGTTTTGCCTGGGCTGTAGCAACAATTAGCCAGTGTTGAGAAACTCTGAGGTAGAGAACTCAGTTTGCCCTCAGTAACCTCTTAGGTTCACCCTTCTACTGCAGCTCCTTTCTGAGAAATGGATCCCAGGGTGTTGATAAACTAATGAACAAAGGTCAAGGCCCTAAACTAAGGTGACCATGGCTGTCAGCATGTGGGCAGATGACAAATGTTAGTATCATTAAAACTGTCAGAGCCTAAATGAGTGTCTCCACTAGGATCACTCTGTGCTTTTAGTAGAAATGACGTAGTAGAAAGGAATGACAGAAAGCTGCCCCTGAAAGTGGGTGTCTATGCCAGTGTGTATGTGGTAACAGCAGTAGTGTGTTGAAGGCCTTGGTCTGATAAAAAAACTTGGGTCCATTATAAGAAGGAGTTGAGATTCTAAGGGGGGGGATCTAGCCAATGGGATAATCTCATTCCAGGAAACAGAAGAGGGAAAGTTAAAAGGGGTGATGGAGTTGCTTGTTCCACCCTTCCCAATGTTTATGTGGAGACAAATGCAGTATCTCATGAAACATTCTGGGGTACAGTCTTCACAGACACCCTTTTCTCCAAGTGGTATACAATGTGAGATCCCATGCCTTCATGAGTCAGGCTCCTAAGGGTACAACCTAGCAGAGGAGTCCCTCCAGACAGGACCCAGCTCTAGCTGGGGAAGGCTGTTGTACCAGAGAGAGCCCCAGAATCACAGGAGCCAACCTGCAGGAACTCTTGGCTTCAGTGAAGAGAAGAATTTCAGGATGAGCTGGTATGAAGCACAGTTGAGGTTCATTAAAGGAGAATATGATGCAGCTTTTAAGCATCAGAGAAACACACCTGAGAGTCTGGGTGTGGGTTTCTCTGGGAGAGTTTTACTTACTTGCTATCCTAGTCAGGATTTTGGTAAATTTCGAGGTCATTATGTTCAAAGTGTTCCTAAGGAATCTAATGAGATCCCAAGGTGGCGCCTGAGGGGTTTACAATTGATATGATGAAAATCTAGGTCACCATAGTACAAGAAGTTTGGCTATCTCCACTGCAAACAAAGTTTCCCATAAAATGTTTGGGAGAGAAGTGAGGTCCTACCGTTCTTACATATATTCAGGCTTCAAGCCTGGCTCGTTGCTATTTTACCATTATCCATATATTATCTCTATGCAACCCTCACAGAAAATGTGCTGAAATTCTTGCTTCAAGCTGGAGACAGGCTTCAGCCGGTCTTCTGGGGGTGAGGGCTCCTTTTCTATCCCATGCGTCATGTGTCACTTACTTGTCTTTCTCTTCTGCCTCAGACTTGCTCTAATTGTGATTCTGGTTCTGCTAAAATGTTATTAACAAGACTATAAGGCTTTCATAGGCTGTAGTTTGCTTATTTTTTCCTCTGTGCTGGGACTAGGTGAGTTCTCTGATATCCCTAGCACTTGGTTTTCTCAGCTAATTTCATGAGGTAGCCTAGGCTAGTCTGGAGCTTATGATCATCCTTCATCCACCTCTGGATCAGAATTGTGTGGAACCCCATGGGCTGTTCAGGTTTATCCCTCAGGTTTAGCCTTCTATTGTGTATCTTGGCTGTCTGGATTGAACATGCTCACTGCCATGTTAAAGCAGAATAATGTAGTCAGTCCCCTATATGAACCCCCTTAGCTAGGACCTATTTACACTCCCTCTTGGAGGGAAAGGGGTGATTTTGTGATACTCTTTCCTGAAGTGATACAAGAGGGAAATGATTGAGGGACTTCCCTGTCCTCAGGTTCTTCCATAGTGTAGCTGTCTGTAAATTGTCCAGGGAACTCCCAAATGTTTGGTTTATAAGTGTGCTCTACCATTCTCAGCAGTTGGGTGATTTTTTAAAAAAATAAACTACATTAAATATTACTTACCTTGACTGCAGAGTGTTTTGTGATTCCCTTAAATTTTGTATTAGAGACTTCTGCTGCCTCTTTTCTGGCTCTGCCAAGTCCCTTTGGCTCTAGGACTCTGCCCTGGTACTACATCTAGAAAGAATTCAAAGTAAATTTTTGAACTTTGCCAGAACTTCAGGTAACTTTGGGTAGGTCACATCCTTCCCTAGAACAAAGAAAAATATTCTATTCAAATCCACCTTCGTGGACCACTGAGTTAATTGGGTTATTTACTGGAGTATGAGCCAGTCTTATGCAGCTGTAGCATGGGAAGTTCTACTCCCCACAGCTGTTTCAAAGTCAAATGCATCACTAACGACTTCCACCTGCATCATGGATGATGCCAGAAAAACTGCACCACTAAAGAGTTCCCTGGGCAGTGTACTGGCAACTACACTATGGAAGAGCCTGAGGGCAGAGAGCTCCTTCACTTGGTTATCTCTTGCATAACTTCAGGGAAGAGTTTTATGAAGCCCCCTTTCCCTCCATGAGGGTGTGTTGGTCCGTGTGAGGGATTCAGAATTGTTCTGCTTTACGATGTCGCTGAGCATGTTCAATCCAGAGAACCGAGATGCACAATAGAAGGACTAAACTGAACAGCCCATGGGGTTCCACACTCTTCCGACCCAGAATCTCCAGAGTGCCTTTTGGCTGCACCAGATCCTGAGGATGCTCAGGGACCAGGTTCCTCCTTGGAGAGATTTCACCTCCGTTAACTTTTGAAATACAAATCTCCTTGAGGCTAAGCTGACATGACAGTGTTAACTGTCACCCTTAACAGAATTTAGAATCGCCCAGGAGATGAGCTGCTGTGTGTTCCCATGAGGGGTTATCTTTTTCTTTTAATTGAAAATAATTTTTTCATAAAATACATTCTGATCATGGTTTTCCCTCCCTCACCTTCTATATCCTCTCCATCCATCAAACTCTATGCCTTCTTTCTCTCTCTCCAGAAAACAAACAGGCAGATTTAAAAAAAAAGCCAGACAGACAATAATAATGAGGATGATGATGCAGGAGAAACACACACGCCTGAAAACATAAAACAAGTGAAAGAGTATACAAACGAAAGACCAGTATGGTTCTTTTTTTTTTTTTAAAGAAGGGGAAATAAGCTACAGTCTCACCCTCTTTTCCTTTTCAGCCTCCCCACTCTTTTAGACAGGGTCTCATGATGTAACCCAGGATAGCCCTGAACTTGAGATCCTTCTCCCACTGTCTCTTAATAGTTCTAAATTTACTTTTAAACAGAAAATTACAAAAGTGATTAAAATCAAATGCAAAAGAAAATTCCCTGCACGATTTGAGAATAATGTCCTAATGCACAGCCTCTGAATAGTCAGTATGTATTTTCTACATACAAGATCACTCTGTTACCTAAGTACAGCCTTCAAAATCAGGAAACTAACTGGTATTGAAACCTTAGATCCTACTCCAGCTTCCCTGATTAACTTAAAATATCTATTTCTTATAGCAAAAAGGATCTAGTACCTGTTGCATTAATCACCATGTCTCTTTAGTCTTCATTATTCTAGAACAGTGTGTCAGCTTTCTTTGATTTTTATTACCTTAAAACCATTTATTACTGAGATGGCACTGGTTCAAGACCTTCCAGAGCTAGGGAATACCAAAACATAGGCACACAGATGTGTATACACACATACATCTGTACTTATTTCTGTGTCTGTAATGAAGACTTGTCTACTGATGTCCTTCCTTAGTTCTAATCCTAAAAGCCACATAGGCCTTTTCCTTTCCTAACAGAAAAGCCCGACTTTTTATTACCCTTAACATATACATGTGCTAATTTTATCAGTGGCCAGTTTAAGTCTCCTTTTGCTCCTGCCATCCTTCCTTGGGTTAATGTCCCCTAACCTGCGCCAGCCCATTTGTCATGTAGATGGGCACTCTTTTCAGTTTGCCATGTATTACTGCCCAAAGAAGATGCCCATTTCACTGTCTGCCCTAGCTAGATACGCCTGCCTTCATATCTATTTGTCCTGAAAGGGGAAGAAAGGGAGCTGGGGAATCAACAAGGAAGAACAGATATTTCTTTCCTCCTAACTTACTATTCAAGGCAAGTTCACTGGTTTAGAAACTAGATTTCTTTCATTCTTTGATGTTATATTTTTAAAGAGCTTGAGTACATGTACTTACAGAAGTCTACCCAGAGGCAAGGCCCCTTACTTCATTCCTGGGGAGCAGTGGATGTTAGAGAGGCCTCACATGGCAAGCAGGGCTTTAGTTTTCTCTCTTTTAGCCTGTCACTTAGATATCTTCTAGGATGTCGTAGAATCTGTGGTCAGTTCAAAGTTGGCATGGTGAAGGGAGGTAGATTGTGTGGGACCAATGTCCAGAAAAGGAGCCTGGGTTTCTCTGGTGACAGGGTTTCTGAGCTATGCATATTGGAATCCCCATCATGGTGTCTTGTGGTCAATACTACAGGGAAACACTGTGAGCTTCCAGGCCAGAGCTAGTGCTCAGAGTATCTTTCCATGCTGAATGTAAGTTCTCATTCCCACACTCTTCAGTCATGGCCCCAGATAGAGCCTCCTCCTCTTTCCAACCTTCTAACTCTGAACAGCTATGGTACAGGGATGATGTGGGTCTGGGGTTGAGGGAGGTGAGGCATCATGTCCATGACTCTGAATAGCTATGTGGTGGGGAGCAATAGGAAGAAAGGAGACTCAAGGCCCTGCTCAGGAGTTAGAAACAAAAGCTTTGAAGTCCAGGCCCTAAGCTACAATCACTTCTGATATATTCAGATCTTCACACACAGGATGTAGGTGGAGATGGGAGCACCTTACTAAAACATATGGCTAGCTGAAAACTCAAGAGATCTGCCTACTTCTCTCCTAGAGTATTTGGATTTCACCATGTCTGGCATGAAACTCCCCCAAGCCCATGCCCAATTCTGTTTCCAACTGGTCTCTGAATCTGAGCATGTCCAGAGATTTACTTGTCTCCATCCTTGAAATTAAGAGCCCTGGGACTCTCAGTCCTGTGGCTGATGTAGGAGATGGACATGTCTGCCCTAAGCCAGCCCACCCTCATTCTTCCTTAAACTGTTTTATTTTTCTCTCTCTACTCCTCTAGGAAATGGATCCAAATCCCAGAGAAGAGAAATTGTAAATCATGTGGCCTTTTTTTCAGCACTGTCTGTCCCACAATGGTATTGCTGGGACTCAGCAGGGACAGCACAGGCCTTGCCCTTCTATGGTATGACGGGGTGGGGGGGGGGGAATGACCTGGGAAGGGAGTAAGCACACCTCCCCAAATTCCTGCCACACCAAAGGAGCTTACAGGTGGTCCAAATTCCAGTTGCCAGACACAGCCACAGTTATTACACAAGATGGGTCTCTATATACCCCATCAGGATCATGAGACAACTTGATGCAATACTTCAATCTAGACAGGGGCTGGGCCATCCCAAGGGAGATGATGCTACCCACTTCAACACTCCCTGATTTACATAGACTCTAATAGTGCCTACCATATTTGCTTGATTCCCCCAACAGTTCAGTGAATCAGCCACAGTTCAATACTTAGACCTCTTCCTAACAAAGGCACACAGGAGTTTGCATTGACTAGTCTGTGTGCTGTGCCCATGTCCTTTCAGAGAGAAGGAAGCTTTAAGGGATGATAACCTAGGTGGGGAAGTATACAGGGAGACAGGCAGATTCAGAAGAGGACAGGTCAGTCATTGAGCAATGTTAGGGAAGGGGAAGAAAGGGAAATAATAGAATAAGGATACAAATGGGTAAAGGGACATTTTTACTTTATTCTATGAAGGGTCCTTATTTATGGTAGTGTTTGGGTATTATTATCCCCAGTGGATTCTGTGGGGCTGGATGAGTAATACGAAGTCCTCACATTGAGTCACAAATACAATAGGAATGATGGAATAGCCACTACTGAACAAATCATTGCTGTCAGGATCTTATGCTGGGCTGGCAGTAAAGAATGCCTACCACACTTGCAGAGGACTTGAGTTTGGTGACCATAATCATCAAACTATTAATGCTTGTAACTCCAGTTCCAGGGAAGGCAATCCCACCTGACCACAAAGGACACCCGTATGCATGTGGCACACATACTCAGGTAGACAGAGACACATAAAAAGAATAAATCTTAAAAAGAAAAAAAGGTAAAACACTGATGAATCTCTACACAAACAGAAAAACTAGAAATTTGAAAGTGCAATTTGATTGATTTGCATCAATTTAAACCACAGACATGGCCAAATGTTTGTCATTTCTGGCCTAAAGCTGGTCACAAGCTTGGGTAATGGTATCTGTTGGATCAAGACCATCCCTCCTGCTTTTGAGATTGCCTCTATGTATGGTCAGGGAGTTTCCTTTTTGCAGTTTTTCCCTGTAATTAGAGAGCAGGTCCATGGGTACCTGCTATAATGTGAGAAGTTAGCTTTCAGTTTTCCCAACAGTGATTTTGCTTGTACTTACCTGTGCACATGCGCAACACACATCTGCAGGTATGACACTTAAACTCACTCAGTGTAACAGAGCCAAAGGCCAAACAGTAAGCAGTATAAACAGAACCCATTCATAATAACTATTTATTGAGTGCCAACTATGAATGTGCTATGCTCAGATATTCAACTCAAACCTTGGGTTATGTTTTTTGAAGCACTATTGATGGAGGCACATCAAGAATCATTCCTTTAACTACTTACTCCTACTTGGAGTAAGTTTCACATACCCAGCTTTAGGAGCCAGAGCTGTTCATTGGGTATCACCTGGTCACGCCTTCCAGACTTGCTCCAGGTGACACCCCTTCTCCAATGCCAACATTATTCACTCAGTTATTATTGGTTCATTGCCTTTATGGGATAATAGGCTATTCCAGGAGAGTCTAGTTCATTTTTGCAGTCTTAGAAGGTGTTCCATGAGTTGCTATAATGCTTTCTGAATGATACAACCAACAGGACTCCAGACTTGAGGAGAACTGAGGGTTACTGAGCCAGTCTCCTAACAAGGTACTTCACTAAGGTAGGTAGGTGTATCCATGGAATAGTCACGGCCTGGTGAGGTCGACTGCACATTTCACAGATGAAGAAACTGAGAGTCAGAAGAAGCAATGGGTCACATGGCTAGGAATAGACAAACTTGGACACTTAGAAACTGAGGCTGGGTAATCTGATACTCTTCCTCTTTGGTCTCTTACTCTGTATAGACACAGTTCTAGATGCACCAAGCTAGATAAATGGCAGCAAAACTGGAAGGTGGGGGACCAGGAGACTGCAGTTAAGGATGAAAGAACTGTCACAAAGGAGTTATTGGGACTTTGAAACAGAAAACTCTATTCTCAACCTTAAAAGGATTAGTCCATGCCTCTCAGGAACAAGGGCAATCCCTCCTCGCTTGGACTGTGGTGGGATCAAAGATTATGTGGTGCTCTGGGAAACCTCCAGATTCCCATACACGCTAAATTTAGTAGTAGAAATACCTCTGTGTGGGCAACCTGCCTCTCATGGCAGACAAAAAGGCCACACTGAATCTCCAAAGTCCAGAAGTCTTCACTATTCTTTCACTGATGGGAGTGAGGAAAGGAGGGCTGGGGGGAAAAGGGGGCTTTTTAAGGGTAGGGATTGAGGACTAGGAAAGGGTCAAATGACAAATCTTGAGCCTTTGTCCATGCCTAGAGATACTATAAAGCATTCTGAACTCAATTTATATTTGTTTCCACCTTAGACTCCACCACCCTGGTGTAAACAGTAAAGATAGTTATTAAGTGGTGAGAGTTCTTTGAATGGAATCCTACACCCAGAGCTTAAACAATGCCAAATTCAAATTCTCTGGTCCTTTGCCAGAACACAGCCTTTAATGATTCCCTTAGGTCCGTCTCCAACCTCTGATTACTGTAGTCCCCACAGAAACTTTGGCTTGTAGTCCTCTTCCTTTGGGAAAAAGTAGTAGTTGCTTTTGTTATGGTTAACCTATCTTAATGCAGCTGGGGCAGAGCTATGTGGCTCTGGACATCTAAAAATTTCCCATTCACTAAAGAACATTCTGAATGAAATTTCATAGAACAGGACCTTTTTTGTTGTGTGTGTTTGAAATCTTGTCTTTCTGAAGGTAGTATGTACAGCTCTAGTGCTGTTTGTCTAGCCTGGGATTCCTGTCTCTCCCAGATGACATTTGTGAGTCCTACTATTGGCCCTTAATTAAATAACTTTAGGGATCAGAAAAGAGGTCTGCTTAAAAACCCTGATTCCTTCAGGCTTCTCAGGACTGGACCAAACCCAGAGACAAAGTCTGGACTAAAATCGAAGCCAGGGATAACTGCACAAGCTCTTGTCTTGAAACATCCACTGGTGCTAGACAAGGTTGAGAGTTATGAGCAAAGGCCTTGAAGATTACAGGCAGAAGGAAGTCAGTCTTCTTGCTACTGTGGATCACCTACTGTGGGTAGAAGGGCAGGCAAGTGGGAATCTGAAGCTCCTGGCATACTTGCTGCAAATGTAAAGTAAGGCCTTTGGTCTGTGTGCTTATGCTGGTGTTGTCCACAAAATACTAGCTGGAACCAGGAAACCTCTAGAGTCTCTTGCCCATATGTGCACATTGATGGAGCTGTGGTGTAAGATTTTGCCACATTCTGGAGAGGTCATTCACTCAAGTGGATCCGCTGGTGTTCAGTGAACATGGTGCTCTCACTAAAGCCACGTCCACATTCAAGACACCTGAATGGCGGCTCTCCATTGTGAGTGCGCTGGTGCCGTAGGCAGTTTGAGCTGTTGGTGAAGTTCTTGCCACACTCACAGCAATTGTAGGGCTTCTCACCAGTGTGCGAACGCTGGTGTTCCAACAGATAGGAACTTCGCCCAAAGCTGTCTCCACACCAGGCACAGAAGTAAGGTTTCTCACCTGTGTGACAGCGCTGGTGCTGAAGGAGGTTAGAGCTCAGGCTGAAACTCTTGCCACAGAGGCCACAGCGGTAGGGTTTCTCGCCAGTATGAGTACGCTGGTGCTGGATCAGGTTGGAACTGACCCTAAAAGTCTTACCACACTCAGCACACGCATAGGGCTTTTCCCCAGTGTGCACCCGCTGGTGTTTCGCTAGGTCTGCACTTCGGCCAAAGGCCTCTCCACACTCCATGCACTTATGAGGCCGGAGACCTGAGTGAGAACGCCGATGTTTAGTGAGATTAGAGCTGAGGCTGAAGCAACGGCCACATTCTGGGCAGGGGTACGGCTTTTCACCAGTGTGCACTCTGTAATGCTTAACCAGATCTGAGCCACGCCGGAAGCTTTTGTCACACTCAGGGCAGCTGTAAGGCCGGTCACACCCATGGCTGCTTTGATGGTGAATGAGGTCAGAGAGGCTGGCTACAGCCTGCCCACAATCCCGGCACCTGAGAGCTTGGGGGACTGCAAGATCACTGGTCTTGGCAAAGGCTTCTTCCTCAGGGCCAGAGCCTGACCTACATAGGTACTGCTGGCCCAGCAACTTTTCCTCTGCGGCTGGTTGTTCCGGCCGCGCCAGGAGGTGGCGCTCAAGCAGCGCAGCCTCACGATCGAGGGGTAACCTAGGGGCTCCCGGGAATTTTGATGTCCGGTTCTCCAGCAGCTTCGCCCCATCCAGATTCTCTCTAGCCGCTTCTGGTACTGCGATTTCCATTGCGGCCGAAAAGCGCTCGGTTTCCTAAATGCCACCTGCTTTACTCATCAGCACAGCTGGAGAAAGGCACTGGAGGCTTGAAGGGCAGCACCGGAAACGGAAAGGTCCACAAGCCCGAGCGGCTCTAGGAAGCGGCAGCGAACTTTCTCGGTAGGTTTAACTCCTCTGCTTAGCGAGAGCTCTCCGTCAGGAACTTCACACTCTTGATACAGCTTAAGGTTCTGGGAGTCGGTCAGTCCGGCCATCGGGGCCCTCGACCACCGCTCTTAAGTGTTGCCAAGAAAGTCTGAATGTCGCTGACAAGGACGTACCAGGAGCGAAGTAGCTAAGTCATGTTGGGCAGCACAGGACAGCACTAAGACTCCATAACGAGGCGTCTGGTTCTAGAAGCAACAACTCATTCTACAGCCCCGGCAGGAGTTTCTAACCCACCTTAAACTGCACTAAGCTTGGCTCCGACTACATATCCCAGCATGCACCGCACGAGCCTCTTACTTTCACACAGATAAATACCATTCTCGCCATGTCTTCTGCGACTGTGCAAGTACCGGAGTTCCAGAATCTAGAACTTCAACTTCCGACTTGCATGATAACTGCGGCGGCGCTATTCAGAGGAGCAGCTTGGCCACGCCCCCCTCTTCCAGTTCCGCTCTCTCAGAGAACCGGCGAAACGCGGGGCGGAGCCTTAGGCCCGGGCCAAGATGGCGGCTGCGAGACCGGCCCTTACGGACTCGCTCTCGTTTTGCCTCGCGCAACTCACGGCGGCGGCCGGGGAGGGGCCAGGTGGGGCAAAGGACCCAGCTACCAACGAGACACCCCTGGGCCGCGCGCTCTTAGCTCTTCGCACGCGCCACATCAAGGCAGCAGAGGGAATTGAGCGCTTCCGGGCACGCGGCGGGCTCCGCCCCCTTCTCGCCCTGCTACGCCGAACGGCTGCTGCGGGCCACGCCCCGTCCCCGTCTGGCTCCGCCCCTTCGTCGGTTGCGTCCGCTGGTTCTTCCCCTGGCCCCGCCCCCGCCGCTGAGTCGCCTCTGACTCCCTCGTCGCCAGTGCGCCTGCGTAAAACGCTGGATTTGGCGCTCAGCATTCTAGCCAACTGTTGTACGGAAGGGGCGTGCCGGGCCGAAGTGCGTAGACTTGGAGGCATTCTCCCTTTGGGTAAGTGCTCCTTCCTCATTTCTTAGAAAGGTTCCACCTACAGGACCTGAGCAGTCCTTAGTTCTTTCTGTCATGCCTCTGAGTACTTGCTTTGTGATGGTGCAGCGCCACTCATCTCCTCAGGTGTCATGCTATGTGACGTCACCTTTCTCTCCATAAATTATACCTGGACCTGCCCAGATCAGGACTAAGTATTGGCCCCTGCCTCACTTTTGAGCAAATGTTTGTACTTTCTATTTTTGGTGCTTATAACGGACAGTGCTTACTGCTGTGTCTGTCCCTGTGCAATATTTCACGTGGATGAGTTGGAGATCAGAAAGTGTAGTTATAAAAGTTCAGAAAATGGACTTAGAGAGTGGTGCCCTCAGACATACCAGGCAAACTACCCAACCCCTCCAAAGCTAGAATTCCTTGTGTAATAACAATAGGTACTGGCAAGATGGAAGTTGGATATAAAATGAAATTCAAATGTATAATATCCAGACTCCAAGCATAGGCTAAGTACTTAAAAACACATAGTAAACAAATTCCAGTAAAGGATAAGTGTTTCTGTGTATTTGGTGCCTCTTAATGGTAACGATGAGAACAAAGTTGGGTCATTGCATGTCCTCTAATATCAGTTTTGACAAAAATCTTAATTTTTAAATTAAAAAGATTTTAAAAGTTAAAGATTAAAGTGAAGCATATATATATATATATATATACATTTAAAACTTGCATAGAATGAATGCACTTGTACAGTAATATATTTGACAATAGGCTTGACAATAGTCCTCAGCAAATACCAAGTTCTCTCTAACCTTGCTTCCACCTTGTCCACTGTGGTAGGCAATATTACCTTTTGATTGGCAGGGATGAAATCTGACTTGGTTCAAGCCAAGTTACCTGGGTTACCATTCTTTCTACCCTATTCCTTTCTCTTGTAATATCCCACCACTGCAGCTGTCAGATTGTATCGTGTCATTCCTCTTCCTAAAACCCTTTTGTGGTTTCTGTTGCCTTCACATTTATGTTTTTGATTCCTTAGACAGGCATTTGAGGGAAATCATAGGGCAGACACTATAACCCTGGAGCATTTGGAAAAGTTGCTTCCAAACCTGAGGCACTCTAGCCTTTCCATTTACCATCCTTCTGGCAAATATCCATTCAGTCCTCCAGCTCTTGATCACCTTTTAGCATCTTCTGAAGACCTTCCCTAACCCTCTCTCTCCCTCCCTTCCCCCTCTCTTTGGGTTGTTGGAGATTGGCTCAGAGTTTGGTTCAAGCTACACACTCTACCACTGACCTACATCCCCAGACATTTACCATATTCTTGAGATTATGGATTAGAGACCAGTAAGGGTTAGAGCCCTCAAGACAAACTGTGTGCTTGCAGTGACCATTCTTCAATGTGTGAAGACAGACAGCATCCAAAACCGAACAGCTCGTGCTCTGGGGAACTTAGCCATGGAGCCTGAGAGCTGCGGGGACATCCACTCTGCTGGTAAGAAGGCTGTGAGAGTCGGATTGGCTGAGACTTAGATGTCTGTCTATCCTTGCTCATTATGTGTCTTCTCCTTCCTTCTCCAGGTGCTGTTCCCTTTCTTGTTGAGAGCCTGACAGCCTGCCAGGACTCACAATGCCTACAGAGTATAGTCCGTGCCCTCCGCAACTTGGCAGACTCACCCCAGCACCGCCTAGCCCTGGCACAGCAGGGAGCAGTGCGGCCACTGGCTGAGCTCCTGGCTACTGCCCCAGACCCTGCACTGACCTCAGCCCTAGTCCGTGCTCTCTTGGAACTCAGCCGAGGCTGTTCGAGGGCCTGTGCTGAGCAGCTAAGTCTGGGTGGGGGACTGGGCCCACTTGTCAGCTTGGCTTCTCACCCTAAACGGGCAATACGTGAGGCAGCCATCCTGATCCTTGCCAATCTGTGTGCTCAGGGCCTGGTGCGGCCTGCCCTGGGTAATGCTGGTGGTGTGGAGGTGTTACTAGGTGAGCTTAGGCGTCGACGGGGTCCCAGTGGGACCAGCTCAGCTTCCCAGCAGCCCCTAGTGCGGGCTGTGTGTCTCTTATGCCGGGAAGCCATCAACCGGGCCCGGCTTCGGGATGCTGGTGGTTTGGAGCTGCTGATGGGTCTGTTGCAGGACCCTGGTGCCAGTGCCTGGCATCCACGTGTCGTGGCTGCACTTGTAGGCTTCCTTTATGATACTGGGGCCTTGGGCAAGTTACAGGCTCTGGGACTTGTACCTCTTCTGGCCAGGCAGCTGTGTGGTGAAGCTGGCGAAGAGGAGGACGACGGCATAGAAGCTGCTTCCTGGGACTTCCCTGAGGAGCAGACCTCTGGGCAGGCAGAGGCCAGAAGCTTCCGAAGCCTCAGGTGAGTCCTCACAACAGGGCCTGAGGACAGATGGTGCTCTGGGGAGGGAGTTTGTGTCTGCTACAGCCATCTTCCTTACCTCTGCCTCTGTTCTGTCTTAAGATGTTTGTCAAGACTTATTCCTGATTCCTTGCTCTTCTCTAATATGACTTGGATCTGCCATCTGACCCTGGCTCTACCCCATCATCTCCAGAACTTTGGGCCCTGCACACAAGTTGACTGGGGGATAGCATGTGTCCTGGTATGCTATGGAGCCCAGGTCTTACTTTGTTTTGATTTTTGTTTCGTTTTGTTTGTTTGTTTATTTATTTATATTTTTTGAGAGGATGTTTTACTTTGGAGACCAGTCTTCCTGTATCTTACTATATAGTCCAGGGTATGGAGCCCAAGTCTTATTTTTTGTTTTTGTTTTATTTATTTAATTAATTAATTAGTTTGTTTATTTATTTTATCTATCTATCTATCTATCTATCTATTTATTTATTTATTTATTTTTGAGATGGTGTTTTACTTGGAGTCCAGGCTGCTACCTGTATCTCACTACATAGCCCAGGCTGTCCTTGAACTTGCAGCTATCCTCCTGCCTATCTTAACTTCTAGAGAAGTTCTTATTCTGTTACCATTACCAAAATATAATGAATTGACTTCGCTGAGCCACTAATTTCTTGTGTGTACAATGGAGAATAACAGCATACGTATCAGCAGAGTTGTTGCAACTGTCCCTTACTTAGCTGCAAGCGATGGTTAGTTAGTAAACATCAGTCTTGTGAAGTCTGACTACATCTCCACTCTCTCCCTGATGTGCCTTCATCCTTCACTTCAGTTTCTTCAGTTGCTCTTCTCTGTCTAGAACACTCTTCCTCCTAAATGCTTTCATCTCTCACCTCCTTCAAGTCTTTGTTCAGTTCTTATCGTCTTTGTAAGGGGTCGTGATCACCGTCTTATTTAATATTTCACCTCCCCTGCTCTTCAGTATCCCTTTTCTCCTTCCATTATCATTCCACACTACACTGACTTTGCAATAACATACCATGAAAGGTTTGTTTTTGTTTTGTTTATACAAGGAGTCTCACTGTAGCCTAGGCTGATCTTAAACTTGTTGTCCTCCTGCTTCAGCCCCCTGAGTGCCAGGATCGTAGACATAAAACCACGTGGTCATACCATGTGGTTCGTGTGCTTGTGCCGTTTGTCCTCAGCAGATCATAAACTCTGGGAATAACGTTTTGTTCATTGATTTTTCTTGAGCACCTAAAGCTGGATGGACATGGTACGTGGTAAACACTAATAATTCAGAATGGGGTGTGGCCCAGCCTCCGTTCTGTGTCTTCTCTGCTTTGCACACCTTTCTTTGGTGGAACTGTCCCTCATTCCTTTCTGTTCTTCCCTCCCCTCCCTTTTTTTTTCTTCCCTTTCTCTCTCCCATATGTCTGCCTTTCTTTTTCTCTTTTGAGACAGCATCTCCACTAGGCTGTCCTGGATTTCACTATCCCAGGCTTGCCTTGAACTCATGTTTCAGGACCATCTTTTTGATTCTGCTTCCTTGCCTTGGCTCTGGGTTCAGACTCCTTTTCTTCCTGTCCTCTGTAGGTTGTGGCTGATTTCTGAGGGTTATGCAGCAGGCCCTGGAGATATCTCCCCAGATTGGTCTCCTGAGCGTTGTCCGATACCAGAGACATCTGAGTCAGTCAGTCCTACCCCTGGCCAGACCTCAATGCCGACACCCCGCACGCTTCGCAAACTGGGCCGTATCCCTGCTGGCACTCCTGAAGAGCCTTGGGGCCAAGAGGGGCCAGCACTGTTGCTGTTGTCACGCTTCTCCCAGGCTCCTGACCCAAGTGGAGCTCTAGTGACTGGTCCAGCACTGTGTGGCCTGTTGGCCTATGTGACGGGTGCACCAGGACCACCAAGCCCACGTGCACTACGTATCTTGGCACGTCTCACCTGTAACCCTGCCTGCCTTGAGGCCTTTGTGCGCAGTTATGGTGCAGCACTGCTGCGTGCCTGGCTGATACTCGGTGTCTCACCAGATGACTGGCCTGTGCCACGTGTCCGGCCTGTACACTGCAGCCAGCACCGAGAACTGGGTATGTTTCCCCTTCCCTACCCACTTGAAAGGCCCATTTCCTTCTCCACCGTTTGCAGACCTAGAGCCTCTACTTCCTACTCACTTGCCCTCTCGTTCTCTCCAACCCACCATCCAGGCTGCTCAGCCCCCAGGCATTGGGGGTTTGGGGGTCCTGGAAGGCAGAGATCTTTCTCCGTCTGTTCCTTAGCCCTGGAATACAGAGAGTTCTGTTCTATCCTTTGCCCAGACATTGGGGCCCAGATAACCTGGTACCCGCTTTGGCTCCTAGTACCCTAGAATGTGAGCTTTCTGCATTTCTTTACCCCCTCTATTCTTGGTTCTGTACTGTCCTGGGCACACTGACTTATGAACGCAGACAAAGGCACCATGTCCTATCAGGCTCTACTACCGTTTTCATCTCAGGACTGCCCCATCTTCTGGGCCTGACTGTAGGCTGTTTCCATCTTTGAGGGCCCAGGTCTACACCCTGACCATCCACTTTCCTGCTCTCACCCTCGATTTTTAGTTTCTCGTACCTAACCCTGTCCTTCACCAGTGCACATCGTGCTCCTCTGTTGATTTCTTGTCCTGAGACTTCACTCTCCCCACTTCTATGGACACAGAGACCTGTCTTGCCCATAACACTCTAGTCTTTAACCCTGACTCCCAACCTGACCTGTTGTGCCTGTCCCTCGCAGGTGAGATGCTGCTGCAGAACCTGACTGTTCAGGCTGAGTCCCCCTTTGGAGTAGGTGCCCTCACCCACCTGCTGCTCTCTGGGAGTCCTGAGGACCGCGTAGCCTGTGCACTCACCCTGCCCTTCATCTGCCGGTGAGGAGGAAGTGGATATTTTGCAGGGATTTTGAGCAAGTTTGCAACTCTTCAGCCCTCCCCTTAGGCCCCTGCTGAAAGACCCCCTTTTCCCCACAGGAAGCCCACTCTGTGGCGCCGCTTACTTCTGGATCAGGGTGGCCTCCGCCTCCTCCTCACGTCACTAACTCAGCCAGCTCCACACCCACTCTTCCTCTTCTTTGCAGCAGATTCCCTTTCTTGTCTCCAAGGCCTAGTGTCTCCCACTGTGAGCCCAGTCCTTTCCCCTGACATACCCTTGGAACTAGATTCACCCTCCCCTTGCCTCTATGAACATCTGCTGGGTCCGGCCCCCGTCCCAGCTCCTGACCTGCACTTCATTCTGGATTCAGGCCTACAGCTCCCAGCTCAGCGGGCTGCTTCAGCTACTGCCTCCCCTTTCTTCCGGGCCCTGCTATCCGGCAGCTTTGCTGAAGCCCATATGGATTTGGTGCCTCTTCGAGGCCTGTCCCCTAGTGCAGCATGGCCTGTTCTACATCATTTGCATGGCTGCCGGGGCTGTGGGGCTGCTCTGGGGCCCATACCTCCACCTGGCCAGCCCCTGCTGGGCTCCAAGGCTGAGGAAGCTCTGGAAGCTGCTGGCCGGTTCTTGCTGCCTGCACTGGAGGAGGAGCTAGAAGAGGCTGTTGGCCGCATCCACTTGGGTCCCCGGGGTGCCCCTGAGTCAGTGGGTGAAGTATTCCGCCTAGGCCGGCCCCGGCTGGCTGCCCACTGTGCACGATGGACCCTGGGGCCAGGACAGTGCCCAAGAAAACGGGCCTTGGCCCTCGTGGGGCTTGTGGAAGCAGCAGGTGAGGAGGCAGGGCCCCTCACTGAGGCTTTGCTGGCTGTGGTGATGGGTATTGAGTCATAGTATAGATGCCCTAGGCTAAACTATTGAATCCCCGGAAGAGGACCCAAGGGATGAGTTGGTGGAAAGGAAGCTTCTCTCAGCATGGTATGAGAGAAGACTGCAGAAGGAGCTATCCTCAGGGACTGAAGAGAAAATGGAACTGAATCCCAGGATGAAGATCTGAAGATCCATGGCTACAAAGCCAACACCAGACCAGGGTCTGTGCATGGAGTCCACAAGGGCAGCTCAGGCCTCAGGGTCTGGACTGACTCAGCCATATGGTATTGAAATTAAAAGTCTAAGATTTGGACACTGCTGTTGTGTAGTACTTCTGCTTGCTTTCCTCTGGGGTTACTCTACCCATTCACCTGCTACCCAAGAGCCCCATACTTTAACATGGGCCATCCTTGGATTTAAGAATTCAATAAATCATTGCCTAGTTACTACTAGGGACCTGAGGCATGATGGGTTTTCTCTGGGATGGAGTTTTGGGACCTGAGGAGGCCTGGTTTCTGTTTATAAGTCCTCATTGCTTAGACACAGCTACCCATCTAACTATAGAACATGGCCAGGTCAAGAGGTTTGGGTGGAGGACGATGAGTGTGGCAGCATGTCATGACACTTCTCCTTTCTGCCTGTTCTTTACCTGTCAGTCTTCATGTCTGTTCCCATCGCCTGAGCCAAGTTTCTTCTTTTTAAAGACTTTATGTGTGGTTACGTGCATGTCATGGCTCCTGTGTGTACGTTAGAGGATATCTTGAGGGAGTCAGTTCTCTGCTTCCATCATATGGGTCCCAGGGACCAAATTCAGGTCATCTAGCTTGGCAGAAAGTACCTTTACCTGCTGAGCCATCTTACTGGTCCAAGCCAAGTTTTTAAATATCAGCTGTCTAAGAGGAGACCTACAGTGCTCTTAGGGTTTCTGAGGCCTGTTCTTAGTGACATTCCGGGAAAGCCCCATTCAGCTGAAAGAAGGGTCTCCATCACTGGGCTCTCAGAGCCCTGGACTAAGCCTGCCAGGGTCTGGGCATTTCAGAAAGGTGAGTTAAGGTGACTCTTGCTGTCCCTGAGCCTCTGTTCAAATCTCTGATTTAGGTTATGCATTAGGGTATGGTGGCTTATGCCTTTAATCCCAGCATTCAGGAGACAGAGCAAGTGGATCTCTTGTGAGTTCCAGGCCAGCCAGGGTTCCACAGTGAGATCCTATCTTTTTTTTGTTTTGTTTTGTTTTTTTGTTGTTTTTTGTTTTGTTTTGTTTTTTTGAGACAGGGTTTCTCTGTGTATCCTTGGCTGTTCTGGACTCACTTTGGTAGACCAGGCTAGCTTTGAACTCACAGAGATCCGCCTGCCTCTGCCTCCCAAGTGCTGGGATTAAAGGCATGCACCACCACGCCGGGCGAGATCCTATTTAAAAAAAAAAAAAAGTATGTATGTATGGTTCCTTTCTGATTGATTTAGGCTGGCCTGGAGGACTATGCTGGGCTTCATTATTTTTGCCAAACTTCCCAGGTTCTGACTTGCTCTTGGGTTGAGGTCCCATATTCCATTACTTAGATCTATCCTCTAGGATAGCTGTAAGACAGCAGCTATCTGTCCAGACCCGTCTCCAGGTGTTCCCAACTTCATTTCTTAGGAAGTTAGTGCAGGGCAGCTTCTTGTCACTCTGGCTGGAGTCTGTTGCTTTCTTCTCTTTCATCAGTACCTTGGGAAAGAGCTATTTTGGAACAGGCTCTGGTCATCTCAGCGTTAGGAAAGGGGTTTGTGGGTCTCTGGGGTTTGTCATCCTGGAGTTTACATGGGGCTTAGGTCTGGGTTTTGCTTGCTTTCCCTGTTCTATGTATCTACTTCCAGGCATGTCTTTCAGGGAAAGTCTTGCCTTAGGTCTGGATTGCTGTTCTCTGTGTGAAACATTTCTTAGTATGTATGCTCTTGGACTGCCTTTTGCCAGTCCATCTGTTTGGCTGGCTGTCAGAACCTGGAGTCTGATAGATCCTTAGGACCGTCAGTCCTGTCTCTTAACAAAATTCTGCAAGAGACAAGTCTTTATAAAATGCCCTAGGTAGGAGTCAGGACCTGCCTAGAACTTAGGTGCTGACTTTGGGAAATGCTTGGGGCCCTTCCCAAAGTCAGCATTTATGAGACTCCTTAAGGCAGGAGCTATGGAATAACCACTGCTGACTTGGCTTCAGCTGCTGGGACTCGCTGCCGCTGAGGCAAAGGCTGGGGTGTGGCCTCCTGTAAGCAGGGCCAGAAGGCTGGGTTGGGTGGGCCCTGGTGCTGTCTTTCTTCATGTCCCCATGCTCCCCCTACATCGCTCCCCCCCCCCCAACTGTATCCCAGCGGGTCCCGGCTTCCATACATGGTCACGGCCCTGCTTCTAACTCCCAGACGTCCCCCCCAAGTCCCCCCGCCCCCACCGGACACGGCCCCCGCCCTGCTGGCCCCAAGCTGTCCGCCAGCACACCGCCATGGAGGACTTGGGTGAGTGGGAACGGGATCCCCCTGGCTGTATCTATCCTCTTCCCCACTCGCACGTCTCCCCCATCCTAGTTTTCTCCCTCCATTTTCTTGCCTTGGCCTGCTTGTGCCTCCCTCCCAAATCCACGTACCCTTTCCTGCCTCTCCCTTCCTGCCTTGCTTGCGATGTCGCTCCCTCCGTTTTTCCCTGGCTCTGCTTCCTCAATCCTGCTTGTGCAATGGACAAAGCTTTGAGAGAACCCACGGGGGCCTGGATTTAGAGGCTCTGGGAAGGAAGGGGTTAAGGGATCCCTGGGTCCCGGGACTGGGAACGTTGACTGGAAAGGAGAGTGTGACACCAAGTTGCGGAAATGAAAAGGGGCCACACCAAGGTTTCAAGAAGAGAAGAGTGAGTACTCCTAAGTATAGAAGGGGTCAAATTAAGTTCTCAGGGTAAGAAAGAGAATAATAGACTGAGAATGCCAAGGTGGTAGAAAGAAAGTTCAAGGCTGTAGATGTTAGAGAAGAGTAAAGTGTGTGTGTGGGGGGGGGTGTGCATAGATTCAAAGCGCCCCAGGAACCTCTGGGTACTCCCTGTTTGCTGAGTGAGGCTGGGGCTAGAAGGCGCTGCTCTCCATGGCAAAATTTCTGGACTCAGCAGCAGAGGGCACTCCTTAATAATAGTACTTGGATAAGAAGTACACCAAAAAAAAAGCCCACTCCCTGCCAGGGCCTTACTCCTGAGGAGGACAGGGTGAGACTTCAGTGTGGCCAAGAAGTAGGACAGCCTGACCAGGCTGTTTAAATATGGGGAAGAAGTAGTGAGTGTGTCACAGAGAACATCTAATCAGGAAGCTGGGTGTCAAGCATGCAGCCAACTGAACAATTTAGGTACAGTAAGTGGCAAACTCCGCTGCATCTGGAAAGATGGGGAGAATAAAAGAATCAAGTGGGTGGGTTTGTACTTGCCTCCCGCGATAAGGCAAGGGAAATGTCTGGTCATAGATACCCTCTGCTACCATTCTACTCCTTTGCCTTGGCCTGGCCCTGTGAACTGCTACCTTAACACAGGCTTTCTACCTTTTTAAATACTGCCACTTGGAACCCTTTATCCTCTAACTTCTTAAGACCTTGGACCGCCTTCCCCCCAACCTCTCACCCCAAGGGCCTCTCACTGCAGATGCCCTGCTTTCTGACCTGGAGACCACCACTTCACACATGTCACGGTTAGGGGGTCCAAAAGAGCGCCCACCAGAGACACTCACACCTCCCCCACCCTATGGCCACCAGCCACAGGTGAGATGAGATTCTGGGGTCTGGGGCAGTCACTAGGGCCTGAGTTAATCTGGGTGTGGGGAAATCAGTCTAAGGCAAGGAACATGACTGTCCTTCTACATACGCCTCTACTCTCTGTAGACAGGGTCTGGAGAATCTTCAGGAGCCTCTGGGGACAAGGATCATCTGTACAGGTAAGGGGCCTGGGAACTGGGGCATGGAGATGGGGAAGCCAGTTGAAGTTCAGGTGAGGGGACTCAGATTCCCTACCCTAAACCCAGGTTCCCTCCTGTCCCTTAGCACAGTATGCAAGCCTCGGTCCCCAAAGCCTGTAGCCCCTGTGGCTCCTCCATTCTCCTCTTCCAGTGGTGTCTTGGGCAATGGGCTCTGTGAGCTAGACCGCTTGCTTCAGGAACTTAATGCCACCCAGTTCAACATCACAGGTACCAGGGTTACTGAGACAGTCTTTGATGGGTTGGGGACAGGGCAAAGAGGGCAGAGTCTTAAGGGACACAGACCTCTCTGAGGAGAAGTTAAAGGGCGTGGAGCCTTCACTTGGAAAGTGGACTGAGTATGGCTCCTTGCCAGTGTTGTTCTCTCATCTCTTCAGATGAAATAATGTCTCAGTTCCCATCTAGTAAGATGGCTGAAGGGAAAGAGAAGGAGGATCAATCTGAAGACAAGAACACACCCACTGTGTGAGTTTGGCATAGTTGGCAGGGCTGGGAAGGAGGTGACGGGTCCTGGTTGTCTGAGTTACCAGAGGGGGTGTTATGCTGGCAAGCTCTGAGGTTATTCAACTGTGTTCTCCCCAGCCCTCCCAGCTCATTCCCTGTCTCCTCAAAGCCTTCAGCCACCTCAGCCACTCTGGAGCTGGATAGACTGATGGCATCACTCTCTGACTTCCGTGTCCAGAACCATGTGAGTCTGGAAGGATTTTGGCTGGGGTTACTTTGTGGCTCTCCAATCCAGTTGGTGATGCTTCCAATTTGTGGCTTTGCTGACTCAACTTCCATGTCCTCTTCCCTGCAGCTTCCAACCCCAGGGCCATCTCAGCCCCCAGCAGTGAGCTCCACCCAGGAGGGATCCCCGTCTCCACCAGAACAGACTAGCAAGGGCAGTCTGGACACAATGCTGGGCCTACTGCAGTCCAACCTCAGCCGCCGGGGTGTTCCCACTCAGGCCAAGGGTCTCTGTGGCTCTTGCAATAAACCTATTGCTGGGCAAGTAAGTGCAGCCCTGAGACAGGAGGCAAATACATGTCTACCTTTGAGAGCCAGACTTGTGTTTTTCCCTTTAAAAATACTTTTTAAAAATTCTTTGAGAATTTAATACATGTATACAATGTATTTTGCTTCTAGCTAACTCCTCCCTGTATTCCTTCCAGCACACCTATATTTCTCTCCCAACTTCCTGTCATCTTTTTGAAATCTACCAAGTATAGTTAATGCTTCCGGTGTGTAGAGTGTAGGGTGATACTTTGGAGCATTGGCACCTTCCAGGGACCACATCCCTGAAGAAAACAGAAGGGCCCTTGCCCAGTAGCCAACAACTGCCAAGTGCTCCTCTGCTAGGGGTGGGGCTTAGTGAGCCCCCCCCAATCCTTGATGGGATTTGAACTGACTTGATCCTATGAAGGTCTTATGAAGGATCCACAGTTGCTGTGGGTTTATGAGTGTATAAATCACAGGATGTCCCTGTCATGTGGATAAAGCACTGATTTGGAACCGTCTTCCCACCTTCTGGCTCTTACAACCTTCCCACCCCCTCTTTTGTGGTGATCTCTGAGTCTTGGGGGGGAGAGGGGTGAGATAGGCCTTCCATTTAGGACTGTGTGCTAATTCACTTTCAACAAGTACCTGTGAAATGGAAATTGTTTTTTCTTGTGATGCTGAGCCGTGAACCCAGACCCTTGCACATGCTAGGTAGACCCTTTGTCACTGAGCTGTACCCTAACTCTTGGATTTTTTTTTTTTTGAGACAGTATTCCATGTATCTCATGCTGGCCTCAAATTTAATATATAGTCAAGAATAAACTCCAGGGCTGGAGAGATGGCTCAGTGGTTAAGAGCACTGACTGCTCTCCCAAAGGACCCAGGTTCAAATCCTAGCACCCACATGGCAGTTCACAGCTGTGGCACACCCCTTTAATTCCAGCACTCGGGAGGCAGAGGCAGGTGGATCTCTGTGAGTTCAAGGCCAAGTCTGATCTACAAAGTGAGTCCAGGACAGTCAAGGATACACAGAGAAACCCTGTCTCAAAAAACCTAAATAAGTAAATAAGTGAATAAAACAAACTCCAATTTCTGATCCTCTAGTTTCTCCCCACTGAGTACTGTGATTATGGGCACGCACTCCCCCTTCCCAGTTCATATGTAATTCTTAGAAATGAAATCCAAGACTTTGTGTCTGCTAGACAGTCACTCTGCCACCTAAGGCAAAGCTCTAGCCCAATCCTTGGAATTTTGAGACAAGGTCTTACTATGTAGCACGGACTGCTCTAAAACCCATGGTTGCCCTGCTTTTACTTCCCATGATCTAGGATTTTCAGCATGTGCCACTATGCCCACCTGAAGTGGACCTTCTTATTTATATTTTATGTGCTTTAAAAAATTACTTTATTTTTTTGAGGCAGTGTCTCACTGCAACCTAGGGTGACCAGAAACTCACTCTGTAGCCCAGACTGGCCTTGAACTCATGGCAATCCTCCTGCTTCAGCCTTCCAAGTGCTGGAAGCACAGGTGTGGGCCACCGTGCCCAGCTATACTTTATGTTTTCTTTCTTTTTAAAAAAAGATTTTATGTGCACGGATGTTTTGCCTGAGTTAACAGACTGCTGTGAGCTGCCATGTAGGTGCTGGGAATTGAACCCAGGTCCTCCAGAAAAGCAGCCAGTGCTTTTAACCGCTGAGCCATCTCTCCAACCCCCCGTTTTATGTTTTCTTAATTTAAAAAGTTGTGTGTGAGGGACTAAACCCAGGGCCTTTATACATTGTAAATACACCTTTTACCATTGCACTTACCCTTAGCACCCACCATGTATGTATATTTAAGGATGAGAAAACTGAAACTCTTAGTGTTGAGCCCTGGTTTAAGAATTTCAACCTGGTTAGTATTTTGGTGTGCCTACTGTGTGCCAGCCACTGTGCTAGTTCCTTTTCACACCCCTATTTCATTTAATCTTCCCAAAATGCTCATTAGTTTTGTCTAGTATCTCTCAGGTGCCATAGGAACTGTTTCTCTTTCCTTTCAGAGTCATGGATTGAGCAGATACGATTCAGTATGGCTGTGCCCGGTTGGCTTAACACTTCTCTATAGGTTAAGGGCCTGACTCCCATGCCGGAATTGCCTGTCTCAGAAAGCAGGGTGGTATGGCCTCTGTGACGCTCTAGGCACTTCAGTCCCACAAGTTGCTTCCTCTACTAAAACTTGTGTCTGCATTGGGGTCAAGATAGTTTTTTCTGGCATGGTGGTGTTACCTTAGTTCTAGTCCCCTGGAGGTTGAGAAGCAGAAGATCTGAGCTACATAGTGAGTTTGAGGCCAGCACAACTTAGAAAGACTCTGTCTCAAAAAGCAAACACCCTACACAGACTTTTCGTAGACCCTTAGAAGGAGTGTGGGCCCCAATACACTTTGCTTTATAAGAATGGAAACCCCGAAGTAAAGCTGGAAGGCCAGCTTTGGATCTCTAACACAGTTTGTAGCACCTGCCACATAGAGAGCTATTCTGACAGAAACCTCCCATTCAACTTCGCAGGTGGTCACAGCTCTGGGTAGAGCCTGGCACCCGGAGCACTTCCTTTGCAGTGGTTGTTCCACAACCCTGGGAGGGAGCAGTTTCTTTGAGAAGGATGGGGCTCCCTTTTGCCCTGAGTGCTACTTTGAACGCTTCTCCCCACGATGTGGCTTCTGCAACCAACCCATCCGACATGTAAGCTCTGTAGAGCCCCACTGACTTGCCTGTTTCACTCAGAGAGTACAGACCAAATCCAGATTTATCTCTCCCACTTACCTCCATGCCCACCCCACCCTGCCTCTTTTGTTTTCCTTCTTTAGTCCCAAATTTCTTGTTAGTTCTTCCATGTCCTCTGCAGGTTCCCAGAAGGAGGCATAGGGAAGAAGGGACAGAAAACAAAGTAGTGTCCTTTTTCATTTTCTGCAGAAAATGGTTACTGCCTTGGGCACCCACTGGCACCCAGAACATTTCTGCTGCGTCAGCTGTGGGGAGCCCTTCGGAGAAGAGGGTGAGAGCTGATATTTACAAACTACAGTTCCACTGTTCTCCCTGCCATGAGTTTTCTTCTATTCCGTCTGGCCCTCCCTGTTCACCCATGGATTCCCAACCCCTCCCAGCCTTTCCTTGTCCTAGACCCTATCCTTCCCTCCCTACTGCCTGTACCCACGGCCACTCTGGATCTTGTAGTGCCGCCCACATCCTCTGTCTTCGCCCCCAGGTTTCCACGAGCGGGAGGGCCGCCCTTACTGCCGGCGGGATTTCCTGCAGCTGTTTGCCCCGCGCTGCCAGGGCTGCCAAGGCCCCATTCTGGATAACTATATCTCGGCACTCAGCGCGCTCTGGCACCCAGACTGCTTCGTCTGCAGGGTGCGTGGCTATGGGGAGCGGCTAGGAGCCTAGGGTGGGAGGGTTCATTGATTAGTCGGGTTGGCTCTTTCTGGAAGTGACGCTTCACTTATGCTGGGAGACTGCCGGAATCAGGGTGGATATTAGTTATCCACGCAGGTCTGAGTTTTGACTCATTTTGTCGATTCCTCCTTCTGGCAGGAATGCCTCGCGCCCTTCTCCGGAGGCAGCTTTTTTGAACACGAAGGTCGCCCGCTGTGTGAAAACCATTTCCATGCCCAGCGTGGTTCCTTGTGTGCCACCTGTGGCCTCCCGGTGACTGGCCGCTGTGTGTCTGCTCTGGGCCGCCGCTTCCACCCAGATCACTTCACTTGCACCTTCTGCCTGCGCCCACTCACCAAAGGCTCCTTCCAGGAGCGTGCCAGCAAGCCTTACTGCCAGCCTTGCTTCCTGAAGCTCTTCGGCTGACCCCCTCTTAGGATCACAGTTCTCCAAAACCAAGCCTCCAAAAACCCATTTGTGAATAAGATTGAGTGCTCCAGATCCCTAGCTCTGGAGCTACCCAGACATCCTTTGCTCTTACCCCCACTCCCACCCCCGTTATGGCCCAGCACTGGAAAGACTTACCCCTAAGGCACTCTAGGTTTATCAAGTTCAGGAAGAGCCCCACATGCCTTAAAAAACCCCACTAGCATGGAATGTAGATCTCACTGTGACCTGATCCCAGTTCTTGTAATCCAACCAGTTGAGGCTGGGATGTACCTATTCCCCCACATCTCACTATTCTGTACATTTTTTCTACAAACATAAAAACATGCTTCACATCTCACAGTGCCAGAACCTTGCTTTACTATCCAGAGCCCTTGGCCAGGCTCAAACTCTGAGGACTCTAGGCCACAGCCTTGTGGAGGAGAAGAAACTGCTCTCTCCAGCCTTGGGGATGACAACAAATACCAGATGAAGAAAGCAGGTTTGGTGAGGCATGCCTGTAATCCCAATATGGAGGCCAGGGCAGACTATCCTCAGTTGCATAGCAAAATTGAGGTCAGGTTTAGGTTTATGAAACTATCTTAAAACAAAACAAAACAAAAAACCCAAAAACACCTGGAAATCAAAATCCAAAGCAATGACAGCAGAATGAATGGTAGTTCATGACTATAATCCTAGCATGATGAAGGGAAGTTCAACACCAGTTCAAAAACAGTCTGGCTGTGTATAGTGAGTTCCAGGCCAGCTTGGCTCCTGGGCTATAAGACCTAGTGTCAAGAGGGGGTGGAGGCACCAGAAGACACAGGTTTGATTCCTAGCACCCACAACTGTCTGTAACTCCAGTTCCAGGGAATCCAACACCCTCTTCTGGCCTCTACAGGCACCAGGTATGCACATGGTGCCCAGACATACATGCAGGCAAAACACCCATGCATATAAAACACAATTTTTAAAAAAAGGGTTGGAGAAATGGCTCAATGCTTAAGAGTGCTGCACATCCAGAAGTTGTATGCTCAGTTCCCAGCACCCACATGGTGGCTCACCACCATTTGTAACTCCGGTTCCAAGAGTTGAGGACACCATGGGTTATCATTTATTTTAAAAGACATTGTAAACATAGGTCTTAACCACAGGGTCAAAAGAAAGGCTTTGGGGAGGAAAGGAAGACATGCCTCAAACCATAGGTGTGCACTCCTCAAAGACAGACAAGTCAGGCCTACATGTGCTAGCGGTGAGTATGTATAGGATTTTTACTGCTAACGAGCTTCTCAGGTATCCTCTACTTCTCTGTCTCTATTCCTCTTTTTGGTACTTAAGATTATTGGGTGAATCATTTGGACAAAATGAGAGGCTACAGAAGGAAAAAGATCTTTACCAATTTCAAATCCAATAGAGAGTCAATATCGAATATAAAATCAACTAAAAACAAAACAAAACCCAAAACCTGGATGTTAAGAAAACAAATAACCCAATTAAAAATGGGGACAGAACTAAAAAGAGTTCTCAAAAGATGGAACATGATGGCTGAGAAACATTTAAAGAAATATCTAGTGTCCTTAGTCATCAGGAAAATGCAAATCAAAACTACTTTGAGCAGCACTTGGGAGGCAGAGACAGGCTGATCTCTGTGTTTGAGGCCAACCTAATCTGCAAAGTAAGTTCCAGTACAGCCAAGGCTACACAGAAAACCCACCTTGAAAACTAAAAACAAATGAATACTCACACACAAAAAAAATTACTTTGAGATTTCATCTTTAGTCAGAGTGGCCAAGATCAACAAAACAAATGGCAGCTTATGTTGGTGAGGATGTGGGGTAAGGGGAACACTTATCCATTGCTGATGGGAGTGCAAACTCATACAGCCACATGAAAATCAGCATGGAGTTTCTTCATGAATCTGGGAATAGATCTGCCTCACGATCCAGCTACACCACTCTTGGGCATGTCCCCAAAGGACTCTACATCCTACTGCTGATACACTTGCTCATCCATGTTCATTGCTACTCTATTCACAATTGGAAAAGAGCATAGATATTGGTTGATGGATCAATGGATAAAAGAAAATGTGTTACATTTGCACAATGGAATATTATTCTTTTTTTTTTTTTTTTTGGTTTTTCGAGACAGGGTTTCTTTGTGTAACAGCTCTGGCTGTCCTGGACTCACTTTGTGGACCAGGCTGGCCTCGAACTCACAGAGATCCGCCTGCCTCTACCTCCCAAGTGCTGGGATTAAAGGCATGCGCCACCACCGCCCGGCATGGAATATTATTCAAATGTTTAAAAAACATAATTATGAAATTCACAGGTAAATAGATAGAACTAGAAAAAAATAATCCCTAGCAAGGTAACTCAGATCCAAAAAGACCTATATGGTGTTTTCTTATAGGTGGATGTTACCTCTTAAGCCTTCAATAGACATGCTACAATTCATATAATCACAGAGGTTAGGTATGGAGTAAGGGACTTAGGGGTGGGAGAATCTCCCAAGGAAGGGGGAATAGAATATATGATTATGGAGAGACAAGAGAAAGATGAACAGGAAGATTAAATAGAGAAGGGGAGGAAAATGGGGGATAAGAGAGGGAATGTGAGAAAGGGATAACTAACCCTAAAGGGCCATTGGAGGGAGTATATGGAAACTTGCTACTATAGAAGCTTCCTGAAATATATATGTACATGAAAGGCATCTAAATGGAGTCACCAAATAGTGGGGGAGATGATGGTTCAGCATCTTATACCACCAAGGACAACATCCAGTGCCAGGAATGGGTTACATCTAGTTAAGGATACTGGTTGCTCGCCACAAACTGATGGTAAGGCTGTAGACAACACTTACATAGCTAATCCAATATGGAAGTCAAGTTGGTGCCTAACAAGAGCCTTCACCCTTACCAACTAGTGTTCATAGTATTGAAAGGTACTCTGCATGCTACCAGAAAAGAAAGGTAAACACCAACCCAACTACGAACCCTTCAATCTATAATATGATGACCTACCTGCATGATATGCTGGTGCAATAGTGGCACAAACATTGTGGGAGTAACCAACCACTATCTGGTCGGATTTAAGGCCTAACCATGAGATGGAACTAATGCCTTATGCTGCTCAGGTGTTCAAGAACTTGAGACTAAACAGGCCATAGATCTAGGGGAAAACCAAACGCTATGTTCTGCTAAAGCAGTGGTTCTCAGCTGTCCTAACGCTATGAACTTTTAATACAATTCCTCATGTTGTGATGACCCCCCAACCATAAACTTTTTTGTTGCTACTTCATTACTGTAATTTTGTTACTGTTATGAATCATAATGCAAATATCTAATATGTGGGATATCTGATATGCGACCCCTGTGAAGGATCAGTCAGCCTCCAAGGGGGTCATGACCCATAAATTGAAAACCACTGTGCTAAGGAATATAGCAATTCTCCTGTACCCACAGATCAGTGTCTCTCAAACTCAGCTATCATGAGTGGAATTTTTTCCTGCACTATATGGGAACTAATACAGAGATCCACTATTGGACAATGTGTAGAAAGTGAGAGACCTTTGGACATTCAGTCCTTAATGGCATGTCTTGGGGGCAAAAAGGGGGCACATCCCCCACCCCTTCAGGGCTTAGGTAACTATGCAGAAAAGAAGGCAAAAAGATTGTAAGAGACAGAGGAGATGAAAGACACCAAGGAAACAGTGTCTCCAGACACAATCAGACAGATGCACGTATGAACTCACAGAGACTGTGGCAGCATGCACAAGGCCTGCACAGATCCAAGCCAGATGGGGTCCTAGAGCTGCAAGGAGAAAGTGAACATGCGCTTCCATCTCTAACCAAGAAACTGCCTTCAATTGATAACCACTTACAAAGGAAAAATTTCTCCAATAGAATGTCACTGGGTATACAAGCTATACTTACGGGCAAGTCCCATGTATGCCCAGCAGTAGATGCCCAACATACAAAACAGACCTGGCCTCCAGGTTCTCCTAGCATCCCTCAGCCCCTACCTGTTACAAGGTCCTCCTGGCTGGCATATCCTGCCCCCTACCCTAAACTTCTCCAGCCCAGATATTTGGCTGGGCTGGGCTGCCTTTCCTTATATAATCCAACCATTTTAGTTACCACACTCCCCATCCCTGGCCGCTCTCTTTTGGGCCTCCTGGCTGCTGCACCTGCTTCCTCTCTCTCCCCTCTTCCTCTTCCTCCCCCTTTTCCTCATATGGCTCAGTTTGGTCCTGACCACTCTGGACTCTCCCAGATATGACTGTCTCTGGCTATGCTCTCCTACATATCTATAATAAACTTTCTCCTCCACCATACCTAGGACCAGTTATGTCTTTCCTTTTGTTTTTTTTTTTTTTTTCATTTAAATGGTCCTTTTGGAAGCTTGTTTTTAACCTTACTGGTCTTTTGCTTGTATATTATGATTTCCTATTTTAAATGAATCCAGTCAGTCTACTCTGGAGGAGTCTCTAATCTGCTGGAAAGAAAGACCTGGACCGAGACAAGTACCAAAGAAATATCCAGAACTATATCAGAAAAGTCAAAGAAACCTGTCCTCATTCCACCTCTCTCCAGGGCTCAGAATCAAAGCCAGGGCATTTGCACATGCTGGGCAAATGTTCTACCATACTATTATTTTCTTCTGTGTCACAGAGACCAAAATACCTGACAATGGCTTAAATGAAGAAAGCATTATCTTGGCTCATGGTTTCACAGAGTTCCTCCATCATGGTAGAGAAGCCATGACAGACCAGCTCAGTGCATGGTGTTGGAGGCTCTTCACATCATGATAGACCAGTGATCAAAACAAGCAGGAATCAGAAACTGAGTATTATCTTCAAAAGTCTCTAGCCTTCCAAAATAATGTCCCTATCTGGGTCTCAAGACATTTGAAACATGAGCCTGGGAGGGAGGTTTCATATTTACACCAAAACAACCTCTGAGTTACATCCACAGACCTAGATCTCATCATGTAGTCCAAGCTGTCCTCGAACTTAAGATCCTTGTATCTGCCCGCTGAGTGCTGTGATTATAGCTGTACATCACCACCCTTGGCTGAGAAATCTTTTTTAAAAGAGGTGACACAGGTGGGGTACTGAGGGTTGAAGAGAGCCTATCATTTGGGAGGCCAGGTGGTCTTTTAAGTAGAAGATACAACATAAGCAAAGACTTGAGGGACATGGAAATTTCCAGTAGGCTGAACTCATTGATACAGGAAAGGGCTTTCTGACTAGGACCCTGATAGCACAGGCACTGAGACCAACAATTACTAAATGGGACCTCATAAAGCTAAAACACTTCTTTATGACAAAGGACACCATCATTTGAGCAAAGAAGCAGCCTACAGAATTAGAAAAATCTTTACCAATTATACATGTAGCAGATGGTTAGCAACTGGAATATAAAAAGAACTAAAAAACCTGAACATCAAAAAAAAAAAAAAAACAAACAAACAGATTTTAAAATGGGATATAGAACTAAGTAGAGGTTGGCAAGAGATAAAACACAAATGACTGAGAGACAATTTTTTAAAAGTTCAACATACTTAGTTTCCCCTAGTAAGGGGAAAACTGCTTTGATATTTCATCTTAGCTTCACCAGAACATCAGAGATCAATTAAAAACAAACGACAGCTGTGCTGGTGAGGATTCTGGGAAAGGGACACACTTATGCATTGTGGGAGCACAGACTGGTACAGTCACTGTGGAAGTCAGTATGGAGGTTCTCTAGAAAGCTGAAAATCAATCTACCACCAGATCAGGTAAACCACTCTTGGGCACACACCCAAAGGACTGCACATCTTCCTCTAGAGATACTTGCTCATCCACGTTCATTTCAGCTCTATTCATAACAGCCAGAAATGGGAAAGAAACTAGATGTCCCTCAACTGATGAATGGATAATGAAAATGAGGAACATCTTACCAAGGAATATTACTCAGCTGATGAGAAAAAAAAATGAAATTTGAAGGTAAATGGACTGATCTAGAAACAGTCATTCTGACTGAGGTAATCCATACCCAGAAAGATAAACATTGCAAATTTTCTCTTATATGTGAATATTAACCTTTAAGCTTTAGATATGTGAGTTTCATTCATAATATCCATGGAGGTTAGGTGTCTACTAAGTGACAGGGGACAAGGAGAGGATTTTCCAAAGCAGGGGAAATAGAATATAGTGTTATAAAGGGATGAAGGGAACATTAGAGCAGGAGGATCAAGTGGGGGGGCAGGGTGGAGGAGGGAATATGAGGAAGGACAACTAACACTAAAGCCTTTGGAAAAGCTGTATAGAGTTTCCTCCTGCTGCAGATGGGAACTAACACAGGGACCAGAGCTGAACAATGTGGAGAGAGAGAGAGAGAGAGAGAGAGAGAGAGAGAGAGAGAGAGAGAGACTCAGTCCTAAAAGAGATGTCTAGGATGTCTCCATCAAATCCCTCCTCTCAGGGCACAAGGAACTCTGTACAAGAGGAGACGGAAAGAATGCAAGAATCAGAGAATTGAAAGACAGCAATGAAACAAGGCCTTCTAGACACAACAGGACTGATGTACATATGAACTCACAAAGACCGTGGCAGGATGCAGAGGACCTGCACAGGTCTAGGCCCTATGGGGTCCCAGCACTGAGAAGGGAAGTGGACATGCACCTCTATCTCTAGGTCAGGAGCTATCTCCAATTGATATCTGATTGGAAAGGAAAAATTAGCTTTATCCAATGGAGTCTTAGTGGGAATACAAACCACACGTAAGGGTGGGCCCCATGTCCAGCAGTAGATGACCAACACAAAACAAATATCATATACTACCAAACAAAAGTCCCAGTATTAGGAATGAGTTATCATTTTATGAAGTCATTGGCCACTGAGGTCCAATGGAATTCTCAAATATTACTGGCTATTAGCAAAGTTACTGGTTATTCTCCATAACCAGTGATGGAGACCCTATTGCTGAAGACAGTACTTATTGATGTCATTGAAGATGGAGAAATCAAGGTGTCCGACTAGAAGCCTCACCCAGAAGAGAAAAGTAGCCATCAGTCTCACCCAACTACAAATCCTGCGACTCACAATAGAAATCTGCTAAAAGATACACCCACAGGTCCACAAATATGATGGGAGTAACCACTTTTTGGTTGTATTTAAGGCCCATTCCATAAGATGGAGCCCATACCTTACCCTGCTAAAAAGGCTAAGAACCTGCAACTAGACAGATTATGGGCCCCAGGGAACATCTACTATAATTATTCTGCTAAATGCACATAGCAAGGCTGAAGAGATGGCTCAGTGGTTAAGAGCAGTGGCTGCTCTTCCAGAGGTCCTGAGTTCAATTCCCAGCAACCACATGGTGGCTCACAACCATCTACAGTGTGATCTTATGCCCTCTTCTGGCTGCAGGTGTGCATACAGATAGAGGACTCATATATAAATAAATAAATCTAAATGCACATAGCAATAAAATGACTCCTAATGACATAGTGCTGTATCCATTAGTCACTGAAACCTCACTAGAGAAGCTGCTTCTTGTAATAGATGGTAATTAACACAGAGACCCATGACTGGACAACATGCAGAGAGCGAGAGACTTTGGAGCACTCAGCCTTAAGTGGGATGTTTGTATTGTACCCCTCCCCTCAAAGCTCAGGTTTCTATGTAGAAGAGGAGATGGAAAGATTGTATGAGCCAGATGTGGAGGTTGTCTCCAAGAAAGCAGAGTTTCCAGACACAAAAGGGCTGATGCATATCTGAACTCACAGATGGGACAGCATGTATAAGACAAGTTCAAACCAAACAACATCTCAACATGGAGAAGGTAAGTAGGCACAGAGTCCCACTCCTGACCAAGAAAATTTTTGCAGTTGACAGCTACTGGGAGAGGGAAATGAGTTTTCTTCAATGGAGTGACACTGGGTATATCAACTCCACCCCAGGGCAGGCTGTATGCTCAGGAAGAGTTGGCCAACACAAAACACACTCCATGTTTTGCTTCCTTTTCGTTTTGTGCTTTTCTGTCTGTCTATCTTCTTTCCTTCCTTTTTTTTTGAGAGAGAGAAGCATATGAAGTTGATTGGTGAGAGGAGGGGATCTGGGAGAAGTTGAGGGAGGTTAAAGAATATGCCCAAAATATATTGCATGAAAAAAACTTTTTAAAGAAATCCTGGGATAAAACAAAAAGAAACTAGAAAGTATTTGGGTTGGGAAGGGCAGGAGAGTGGTAAAGGCAATTGTGATTTCATTCTAGGTTCTATATGGCAGGAGTCAGGTCACAGCAGGCTTGGTAGTTAGGCTGAGGAGCGGAGCGTGTACTGCCTACTAACTGTCATTGGGAGCTATGGAGGAGTTCTGAGAAGAGGAGCAACACTGCAGAGTTGGATTAGAACCTGGAGGCTGGCTAAGTCAGGCTCGCTAAATGAAAGCTAGAGGGAATATTTCAGAGAATTCGGGAAGTGACTTTGCCTGGAACATTGGGTAGAGGATGGAGCCTAAGGCCAGGGAGGAACACTCCTGAACTCAGAAGGGCCCAGGGCCTCAGGACCAGCCTTCGGCCCTAATAGAACCTGATTCAGCTAAATAAAGCTGGAGAGGGAGGCTGAGACCTGGGGGACTTGTCGGCTCAGTGCTCCTGAGGTAACCATTAATCCCGCCCCTGGGAGAATCCAGGGACTAGCCTTTTGAGGGGCAGATGCTGGAGAGAATGGAGGAACACATAGAGGAAGGCTCTGAACTTGGGGAGCACACGGCCCTAATCGACAATCTTGCTGACATTCTGGTCATTGCTGCTTACTTCCTGCTGGTCATTGGTGTTGGCTTGTGGGTGAGAAGTTAAGGTTTGGATAAGGAATTGCTCCTGGGCTTGAGGATAAAGATTTAGAGAGGCCTGAGAGAGGGGTGGGAGAAGGGTGCTTGGATATTTGTGGGAGAAACCTAGGTCCAGTAGGCAAGCTAATCTTTTGTCTTCCTACCTTCTGGATTGTGCAAAGAGGGTGGGGTATCAGTAGGTTTCATTGCGCTAAGCATTCTAAGTGAGCTCTGTTTCCCTGTCTGCATTATGGCTGAGCTGCAGCCCATATCTGAAGCTGCCAGGTAAGTCAGGCTGAATCTAGGCCTGTTTAGACTCCAGGAGTTGCACTAGGATTAGAGCCTGGGGTTGTTCTAAGAGTCTGGGAGGAGGTTGGGGGTAAGAGGGAAAACAATCTGGGGAGTCTAGTGCTGGTTAATCTTCAGCCTGAAACAAGGCTGAGGAATGTGTTGAGGAAGCTAATGAAGTCCAAAGATGTGCCCCAATCCCAGTTTCCCCCCACTTGTTTCCCAGTCTATGTTCAGAACTAACAGAGGCACAGTTGGTGGCTACTTCCTGGCAGGACGAAGCATGGTGTGGTGGCCGGTGAGAGAGGTTGGGCCATGCATGGGATGGGAGGGACCCTAGAGGAACAGCCTAGCTCACCCCTATTTCTGGCCACCCAGGTCGGAGCCTCTCTGTTCGCCAGCAACATTGGCAGTGGTCATTTTGTGGGCCTGGCAGGGACCGGTGCGGCAAGCGGCCTGGCTGTGGCTGGCTTTGAGTGGAATGTGAGGTCTTCTTTTCTATGATTATCCCTCCAGTGGGAACCCCCGGGAAGATCACATCCTGGGGAAGGCCCTGGCATGGGGATATGAACATGTTGGAACAGCCCAGCTGTGGGGTGAGGTTGGGCTGGGAGCAAGGACCACATGCTAGCTTACAGGCAGCAGGGTACAGGTAGGTCCTGCTCCTGACTCTCTGTGGGCCAGAATCAGTCATCAGTGGACATTAACCCATGTACTCCACTCTGAAGTGGGGCCAGTAGCTCACGGATGAAGTATGTGTCCTGATGTTCTCTACGCTGTGGTCTGCGAGCATCTCTAGGCTGAATTGGAGTTCTTTGCAAAAACCAAGCCCTGGGACTGGACTCACCTTGGAGGGTTGGAGAGAGGAGAGTTTGAGCCTTCCTGGAGGCGGCCTCTGAATTGAGCCCCTGAGGACAAAATTCTTGGGTGGGTGCAGGAGGGGAGGCAGCCCTGCCCGGCAGAAGCTGAGCTCAGTCGGAAGAGTCTATGCACAGGTTCATTTGCTAGAGAGGAAGGAAGGGGCCATAAAGGCCTTGGGAGACACTGGTCGGTGGTGACGGTCTATAAGGGAGTGTGAAAGGGCTCTTGTTAAAGTGCCTTGAAGATGTCAAGATTCTGTTCCTTTCCTGTCCAGGCTCTTCCGCTGTAGTCTTTTGGGTCCTGGTGTGAGGACTAGGGCAGGTGGCCCAGGATACTGAGACAGCGTCACCCTGGGCTGTCACTTGTTCCCACAGGCGCTCTTTGTGGTGCTGCTGCTTGGCTGGCTCTTCGTGCCTGTGTATCTGACTGCCGGTGTGATTACAATGCCTCAGTACCTACGAAAGCGCTTTGGTGGGCACCGTATTCGGCTCTACCTGTCGGTGCTCTCGCTGTTTTTGTACATCTTCACCAAGATCTCGGTGAGCACGTGCAGTGGGCAGTACAGACTCTTCGAAAGGTAGACCTACCTAATGAGATCTTCAGAGACTTCTGGAGGGGCCAGGGTCAAGGAGAAAACCAAGAATCAGCATGAGGGATTGGGCCTGGAAAGAGCAGGTCTCTAAGGCAGTGGGCAGTGGTTAGGACCTGGAAAGACTCGGTTACTGAAAAATGAGTGGACTTTTGAGATGTAGTCACATAGGATGGATGATTTCGGAGGCAGGAGGTGGACCAAAGGGCCACTGCCTTTGCCTTTGATCTATATGTTTGCTCTCTCCTGAAAGGTGGACATGTTCTCCGGGGCAGTATTCATACAACAGGCCTTGGGCTGGAACATCTACGCCTCTGTCATTGCACTCTTGGGCATCACCATGATTTATACTGTGACAGGTGGCTGCATATGGGTGGTGACGGGGATCGGGGAGCTTGGTGGTGGTGATAGTGAGCTGGCCTGGAACAGAAGCTGGGAGCCATGGTTGTTGGGGACAGGCAAGTGGGACAGAGAGATGTGGAAGTGACATAGTCCAAGTAGAACTAAATCTGTGGAAAAGAAACGCACTTTCTTCCAGTGCCTCTTGGATTTGGATTGGAAGGTCTGGTACCCAGTTAGTGCTGGATGAGCCTCAAGAGAATGAGGGAGATAATTTAGAAGATCCTGCCCTTCTTGGATGTCTGAAGAGCTGACTTGATCAGTCTCCAAGATCTTGGGCTAAATCTAGTGCAGTTCCTACGATCCCAGACCATACAAATCGGTAGAATAGGGCTAAAGTGGGCTTGGAGGCCTGCTGCAGGGCAGGACACAAATGAGGACTGGGCCTTAGAGGAATCGCCCTCACCCTACATCCCAGTTGGGAAAACAGGCCAAGCAGTGTATTACGGGAATCATACCACATGGATTCCTGGCCAAGACAGCATCATTAGACTCTAAAACTCAACTCTGCTTCCTGGTACCCCAGTGCCCAGGCCTAACATTACTATTTTTTTTTTTTATAAAATTTGTTTTCTAGAACAAGTACTTCTCTTAAGTCTCAAAAAACATGGGTGCTAGGGACCAGCAGCTGAGCTGTCCCCATTGACTCAGGCTTGTTACAGGAGGGCTGGCAGCACTAATGTACACAGACACCGTGCAGACCCTTGTCATTCTTGCTGGGGCCTTCATCCTCACTGGTTACGGTATGGGGTTTACCCAATGTGGGCAGGATGTGGGTCTTTGCTGTCACAGAGCTTTCAGTGTAGGGGCTGGAACCTTGCTTGTCTTTGCCATGTGGGTCCTAAGGAGGGCTTCCACACTTGGGCCAGATCCCTTCACAACTTTGCCTGCACAGCTTTCCATGAAGTGGGCGGGTACTCGGGTCTGTTTGACAAGTACCTGGGAGCAGCGACCTCACTGACGGTGTCCAAGGATCCAGCTGTTGGCAACATCTCCAGCACCTGCTATCAGCCAAGGCCTGATTCCTACCACCTACTGCGTGACCCTGTGACAGGAGACTTGCCATGGCCTGCACTGCTCCTGGGACTTACCATTGTCTCAGGCTGGTACTGGTGCAGTGACCAGGTGAGGTCAAGGTGTGGGGTAGTGTATGTGCACATACCTGGGACAGGACTCTAAATGCCCTGAGCTGGCTGATGGGTGACGCCACCCTCTGGAGTTTGGTTGAAGACACAGTCTGAGCTGGTGGAATCATGCCAGGGTAGACTAAAAGAAGTCAGAAACCAGCGGTAGGAGAGGATGGAAATGTAGTAGGGGCTCCGTAGAAGTTAGAGGTTATCTATGAATTAAAGTGGGGTGAAGGGGCCGAGGAGAGTGGAGGCAAGGTCTGTGGGGGTGACCCATATAGTTGGACACTTCTCATCACAGGTAATAGTGCAGCGCTGCCTGGCTGGAAAGAATTTGACTCACATCAAAGCTGGATGCATCTTGTGTGGCTACCTGAAGCTGATGCCCATGTTCCTCATGGTCATGCCAGGCATGATCAGCCGCATTCTTTACCCAGGTAATGTCTGTATTACATCAGGCCCAACAGTACTGTGTCCCATCCAGAGCCCTCCCTTCTTTGTGCAAGGATTCAAGTGTCTCTTATACTTGCTACTACCCTAAGACTTGGGAACCTGGTATCTCAATCCTGCTTCCTACCAGGAGCACCGACTCTAGGATTTACAGTCCAGACTAGGCTTCGGTGACCCCCGTTTCCAGATCCTGGTCTTCCCTAGTCACATTATGGCTTCTTTCTTGCAGATGAAGTGGCATGTGTGGTGCCTGAGGTGTGTAAACAGGTGTGTGGCACTGAGGTGGGCTGCTCCAACATCGCTTACCCACGGCTTGTTGTGAAGCTCATGCCCAATGGTGAGGGCTGGAAGTGGGTTGCCCTTGGCCAAGCCTGCAGGGACTGACTACGGGTCACCTAGTGCCAATCCTTCACCACCTTGAACACACTAAAGGCCCTTGCTGACTGACAGCTCTTGTTGGCCACAGGTCTGCGTGGACTCATGCTGGCCGTCATGCTGGCTGCCCTCATGTCTTCTCTAGCATCAATCTTTAACAGCAGTAGCACACTTTTCACTATGGATATCTACACACGCCTGCGGCCTCGTGCAGGAGACAAAGAGCTGCTGCTAGTTGGAAGGTACAGCCGGGGTCCTGACCCCTGCTACAGAGATGAACCTGGGTTGTGGGCATGGAACACCAGCAGGGTAATAGGGAAGGTGGGTCCTCAGTAAAATCCAACTTTCTTCAACTGCAGGCTTTGGGTGGTCTTCATTGTGGCAGTGTCTGTGGCTTGGCTCCCAGTAGTGCAGGCAGCACAGGGTGGGCAGCTCTTCGATTACATCCAATCTGTCTCCAGCTATCTGGCACCACCAGTATCTGCAGTCTTTGTTCTTGCACTCTTTGTGCCCCGTGTTAATGAGAAGGTGAGTAGGACAGGTCCGTGTGACCTCTGGGTGAGGTTTGGGTGTCTGGAATAGGCTGATGCTGTTTCTCCTACAGGGTGCTTTCTGGGGACTAGTCGGGGGCCTGCTGATGGGACTAGCTCGTCTCATACCTGAGTTCTTCTTTGGCTCGGGCAGCTGCGTTCAACCCTCAGCATGCCCGGCGCTCATCTGCCGGGTGCACTACCTCTATTTCGCCATCATACTCTTCATATGCTCTGGCCTCCTCACACTTGCAATCTCCCTGTGCACCACGCCCATCCCTCAGAAGCATGTAAGTGCTGGCCTCCAGGGCAGCTGGGAGAGAGACCAGACATGAGCTGTAAAGGGATGGATGAGCCCTTTTCACCCCTTTAGTCAGTTTGCTTCAAGGAATGCCTACAGAGAAAGACTCAAAATTTCATACTGAGTGTTGGTAGGAGAAGGTTGGGAGTTCAGTATGAAGTTGTATTTCCAGGGCAAGCGCATTTACTTAACTGAATTTTGGGAAGCAGGGCAAATGACATAGGAATATACTGGGATCAGAACCTTAAGACCAGTCTGAAGAACTAGTTCTGTGTGTAGACATGAAACTTGGGGTAAAACATGGGACTGGACAGGGCCAATGACTTTAATACTAGAGGAAGAGCCTGGGGTTTAGTGAGAAGGCAAGGGCTACCCTGGAAAGAAGCAAGGGAGTCTGAGGGAGCTGAGCCTAGGCAAGTGTGCAAGCCAGAAGGAGGGAGGCTGGGGAGGGCAGAGACAAAGATGGTATGCCAGTGTGGACCAGGGCTGGACACCAGAAGTCCCACTGGCTCCTCCTCCCTAACTTCCCAGCTCCACCGCCTGGTTTTCAGTCTCCGGCACAGCATGGAGGAGCGGGAGGACCTGGATGCTGATGAGCTAGAAGGTCCAGCCCCTCCCCCTGTGCAGAACAGGTGCCAGGAACATGCAGTGGAGATTGAAGGTAAGGCATGCCCAGGAGGATGTCCTGGGAAGATAGGGGAGCTAAATGCCTTCAAACTAACTAAACACTCCCCATTTCTGCCAGAGGTCCAGTCCCCAGCACCAGGCCTGCTCCGACGGTGTCTGCTCTGGTTCTGTGGAATGAGCAGGAGTGGGTCAGGGAGTCCTCCACCCTCTACTGAGGAGGCTGCAACAACCAGGCGGCTGGAAGATATCAGTGAGGATCCCATTTGGGCCCTAGTAGTCAACCTCAACGCCCTGCTCATGATGACTGTGGCTGTGTTCCTCTGGGGCTTTTATGCATGAAGTCAAATGTGTTGAATACAATGAGCTGCAACCAGGGCATGTATGAACCTCACAAAAAGTGAGGGTGAGGAGCTTGTAGTGAATCCCAGAAAAGGAAAAGGGGCAAAAATGTGGTAGGAACTGGTTCCCTTCCTCTTTACCTGGGGTCCAGTTCATTTGATTGTCACTTCCCACAAGATGGTGGCCAATTGGTCATAGCAGTTTGCCTATGAAAAATAAAGTTGCCCTTCTAACACTGTGCTGTGGCCGAAACGTTGTTGCTCTGCTCTGGGCTCCTGTCCTGGGAACTGGGCCTCCAGCTGGAATGTTCATAAGACCTTCTTTTCTGGAGACAGAGGCCATGTGGCCCTCCACTCATCCACCTCTAGATGGTGCTTCTCGGTCTTCCAGCCAGCAGCCTGCAGTCCTAGGAAGAGGTAACAGGATGAGGCCAGGAAGGAGGCTCTGGGCTGAACCTGGGGGTGGGTTACATGAGCAGAGGCACAGACTGGTACAGCCTTTCACACTACTTGGGCTCCTCTGTTGGGATTACCTGTGGTAGACAATGAGGCTAGAATTTCATTTGTGTAGTGAGAAATCAGCCACAGCACATGGAAAAGAGGCAGAATGAAGTAAATGCTTTAAGACCAACTTGGTTTATAGACTACCAATATCAATAGAGCTTCAGGGACCATCCTAAACTCCAACCCTGTAGCCAGGGTAACAGAAACCCAGACTGAAGATCACAGACAAAGGCAGTCCTGTATCTCCCATGCAGGACCCAATGCTGAAGAAGCCAGGAGCTGATGGTACCTTTCAAGAACTTTGGGAACAGTGTGTCCAACACTCGATGTGTCTCCCTGACAAGAATCCAGCTTTCTTTCTTAGTACCTGGTGGGTGTAAAATCAGGAATTCTCACATCCTCAGTAGAACAGATAGCCCATCCTTTCCCATGTCTGCTGTAACTAGACCATGAAGCTCTTACCAGTCTGAACCTGGTCCCTCAGCTCTGCTAAGTCTTCTGGAAGCGGCCCATCTTCCTTCAGGGCTCTGAGAATCAGCCCATGAGTGGCAGCCCTTAAGACAGTCTCTGGGCCTGCTACTTGGCTCAGCGCAACCTGCACCTTATCTGGAAAGACACAGGGACAAAGATCAGAAAAGAACTATTTCTCAAATGTCTTCAACCCATCTTTTTGATTCACACATCTACCTGAGGCCATTGTAGACATGGAAGTCCCCACTCTTCCCTTTCCAACTTCAATTGTTTCTTTTACTAAACTGAAATGCTAGTTTCCAAGTACAATTTTACAGTAGCTCCAAGAGGTAATTTATTTTACCAGTGAAAATTAATGCTGTTAACCCACCACAAACAATCAGCAATGCCCAGGACTTGTTTCCCTAACAAAGCACTCAGGCCAAGAGACAAAGTGATCTCCAGAGAAGCCAATGGCTATAATCTTATTTGAATATTTTACAATGTACAAAGTAGTTTTTATACAATCACCCTATTCAATCCTTAGAAAAAAGCCACAAGTAATAAGGCAACCTCTGTAGCTTCGTGTTATAGAACAGTGGCTCTCAACTTTCCTAATGCTGTGCCCCTTTAATACATTTCCTCATGTCGTGGTGACCCCCAACCATAAAATTATTTTTGATGCTACTTCAAAACTGTAATTTTGCTACTGTTATGAACTGTAAGGCAAATATCTTATATGTAGGATATCTGATATGTGACCTCTGAGAAAGGGTCATTCAACCCCCAAAAGGGTTGCTACCCACAGGTTGAGACCACTGTTATAGAGGAATACAGTGAATTCATTAGGGCAGGAAGCTATTAATTTGAATGTATCAAAATTTCAGTCTAGACTCTCTAGGACTCTAGGCAGTCTCCAAATTGTCCAGGGATTGGAGGCCTGGAGTCAGAGGAACTGTGCAGAGTGGGGAGGATGTAGCACACTCACCCTGTGACTGGTTCCAGCAAAGGAGGTATGGTTCTTGATGTCCCTCAACCAGCTGCTTCAGCTCAAAGACACTGATGGAGAGAAGAGTGCACTGGGGCAGGAGGACCCACTTGGTCAGACTGTCCATTTGCCACTGGCCTTCTCCTCATTGCCCATTTTTTTCCAGCTACTACCTTTACCCAACTCCCATGCCTTCTTCCTTCCTGTATACAGTCCTCCCCATGCATCACCCTTCCTTCATCTGTAAACATCTCTTTTGCGGAAATTATTTACAGTTTTGCATGTATCCATCATGCACACTGACCACTTGCACCCTCCCACTCCTCTCTTTCTTCTCCCACAAATCTCTCACATTTACTGTTTATTTGTTTTGTTTTGTGGCCCATTGAGATTAACAAGGGCCTTCTTTATAACCATGCGCTTGGAGCTATGGTTGAAGCCTGGCAGACTCAGCAGTGGATACACAACTAAAAACAATGATTTCCCCTTCTTACAGAATCCATTAATAGTCTTCTTCCTTGGCTGACTGGTATGGCCAGCCTTGTGTGGGCATAGTGCAGGTAACTATAGTTGTGAGTTAATGACTGCATTGGTTTGTACTGTGTGGTGCTTAGTTTCTTCAACTTGACACAACCTAGAGTCACCAGAGAAGAGGGAACCTCAACTGAAGAATTGCCTTGACCAGACTGGCCTATGGTTTTGTCTGTGAGAGATCTCTTGATTGATAATTGATTTGGGAAGTTCCGCCCACTATGGGTGACACCATCCTTTGGCAGGTCAGGGTTGCACAGTAAGCCAGTGAACAGCAAGGCTTTTGTTCCTTCCCTGGCTTCCCCTGATGATTCAGTGACCTGGAACTATAAGCCTTTCCTCACAAAATTGTTTGTTGTCATGGTGTTCATGACAGCAAAAAAAGTAAACCAGGTCATACCAAGTGTAGAAAATGGTATTTCAGAGCTCTTTACCCTATCTTCCAGCTCCTACATACCTCCTGCCCCTTCTACCACAATGCTCCAGGGGCCTTAGAGAAGATGAAGTGACTTGTTTCAGGATGGGCCCACATCCTTCACTTATTCTGTGCATCTTGGGTGGCCATGGGTTTCTGCACTCACCATTCACTGTAAGGAGACTGAGGTCTGCTAAAACATATCTACTCTGTTCTATTCCCTGCTTCTCTCAAGAGCTCAGGCTAAACTCTAAGGCTGTACAATGGTAATAAGAAACCTAAAACAGGATACATATTGAAACCTGACCAAAAATCAGTGTGTAACTGAAAACAGGAGCATATACTGGAAGTGTGTGAAGCAGGAGATACTGAGCCACTCACCTAGAGACCAAGTAGTGTAAAGGAACACCCAGGGACAGACACAGGGATGGCCAGAAACCTGTTGGAAGTTGGAGTCAGGATGCTAGGGCAGAGAGGATGGCTGGGAAACATGGGGACACAAGACCAAAGGGTTGGGTCACCTGTCCACAATGGCTCCATCTGATTGGCTGAAGCAGGCTCAAGTACCTCTCCACTCTGAAGGAAATGATTTAGGACCAGCTGGAGGCGACTTTCATTCAAGGTCTCCAGGACAAGGGCTCGGACTGCCCGGTAGTTGGCATAGATGTGTAGAACAGTGAGGAGGATGAAACATCCGAAGCTGAGGCTGGGCCAAGACAATAAGGTAGCCAATATATACAGGAAGAGGCTGAGCTAGGCATCTTCACCCTAGCCTCACTCCTGATTTACCTTGGGCTATTTGACACCAGGGGAAGCATCAAAAGGCTGACCAGAAGCCCTGCTAGGTTCACCACTGTCTCCTGGAAAATATCAGAGAAGTTAAGCATTAGAGGGTTTCCCATCAAGCCAGGAGGAATGGCCTTTGGTGCTTTATATTATAATCCTTATTGCTTCAGAACCAACCAGGGTTCCCTACCCTGATGGGAGTGCCAACTACATTTTTAATGTTCTGGTGAGTGAGCTGCCATTTAAAAGACGCTGGGAATTTCTCTGCTCAGTAGACACAGCACCCTTAGAACCCTCTTGGAACACATCTTTGCTGTTGCCCCAGACTTGTTTGAATGAATAGTCCTGCACTGAGCCCTCTTGGCTGTGTAGTGAATAGTCCT
>CAJQZJ010004755.1:11307006-11351473 GCA_907164525.1 Lophiomys imhausi | reverse complement strand
CCTCTTGGCTGTGTAGTGAATAGTCCTGCACTGAGCCCCCTTGGCTGGGTAGAACCAGTTTTCTACAGCATGTTGGGAAAGGTGGGTTCCTCTTATCATTTGGTATCTAACACCAGCAAACAAGGAACCCCAGAAGGGCAAGGAACAGGCAAGGAACAGATAACTGCTTGTGGACCAATGTAACCAGAGCCTTCTAATAATTGGAATGAAGACATCCTGAGGAAAAGAACCCTAAATCCTGCCCCAATGCATTATTCAAGAGAATGAATTGGGGTTCCTAACTATTGGACTTCTGAGGAAAGCTGGTCTTGGCAGAGAGGGGGCTCTAAGGCTCAAGAGCTCTTTTTGCACCCAGATTTTCTTGCAAGGAGATAGGCTGAAGAGCTGCATATGAAGTGGTAAACTAGGGATCAAGGTGGTTAGGAGCTCAGAAGCAGAAAGGGCCACTGCTTTTGTAGGTAGAGAAAAGCCAGTCCAAATAGCCATATAAAGTTGCAACAATACAACGTGAGCATGTGAGAGCAGCAACTGAGAAAAGCTACCTCAAGACAAACGTGAAAGGGGTCAGGTTTCAAGGACATGAGAGGAGGCAAGTTTTGAGGATGACTGGGGGTTTTCTTTATCTTGGCATCATCTAACAAGTAGCTTTCTCAAAACAGAGCCAGAGAAATACAACAGTGGGGGGTGTGGGAGGCATGTGTGTTCATAAAAAAGAACACATAGCTTGGTTGAGTACTTTTTGCACTCTTTCCTCAGCTTACTAGCCCATTTCAATTCTTGGAAGACTTTTAACCTTTTTAAAATAATTTATTTCTATTCCATGCCCAATTTAAAAGATGTGACTTTTTCTCCTTCTCAACTCCTGGAGGTTGCTGGGATTTTTCACTTAACTTGTACTGTTTTTCTCTTAAACTCTAATAAAATTATCCTTGAGCTTCCTTCTCAGTCTGTTTCTAAACGCTTTCATTAATGAGACTAAGAACCCCTAAAGGGAACCTTAGTTTCCTCTGTAACATGTGGGAACCAGGAAGGGATTCCCAAAGAGGTTCTTCTAAAGGCTCAGTTACTTGTCCAGGATTCCCTTTGAAACATTCCATCTCTTTAACTTCTCTTCTGCCTCAGGCCTGCAGCTCAGTGCCCAGATCCCTGGTGTGACCACAAACCTGGCAAATATGTAAGGGATGGAGGGCAGTGATGGCAGAGCATGCTCTTAGAGCCCAGGGTCCAGTTGAGAGTAGTGATGGCAAAGCCAGCACCTGCCTCCTAGTGGGCCTGGCTCTCTAAGGTGGGTGATGGGGCTACAGGATATGTGAAGGCAGGAGTGACAGCCAAATCATGTAGGAAGGAAAGGAAGGCCAAGAGGCACTACCCACAGGGTACCCAGTGACACCAGCAATCCACTCTGCCAGCATTCATATGCATATCTACATTCCTTTTGCCCTCCTCAACCTTTAAAATTTCTAGAGCATCACCCACCAAGAGAAGTGGCTCTGAACACAGAGGCTCCTATGAGCTGAGTGCCTGACCCCAAGGGCCCAGGCAGGTGATTTTTACAGGATGGAGGAACCACAAAAATGTGTTGAAGCTTTAAATGAAGATCAACTCTTCTGACACCATGACAAATACTTCCATTTCACTGGTAAACAGGTTTAGAATTGGATCTCTTAAGATTATTTTTGGAGGGGACAGAGGGTTATATTTATCTTGATAGTGACAGACACTGTGTATTCAACTGTTGTTTTAACTTTATATCCTATTTACAGCCACACTCAGATGGTCCTGTGAAACTCTTAACTCCATCTTCCTGGGTCCCTTTGATTACCCTCCAAGGCCTGAAATTTTATAAGAGTAGGAACCCCAAACTCCCCACCCGCTGGTTTATGCAATGCCTGTTCTCCCCAATTTCTCTTCTTTTAATTCTGTACCCCTCAGGTCTCTATCCAGGTGCTCATTTACTAAGAAGGGGTGACAATGCTTATGTAATGTCTCCTGGGTGTCTCCACTGCTGTATGATAAAGTGAGCGCCAATGCCATCCTTGCAGGATCTTACTGCTTACAGTGTTGAATGTTGGTATCTGCAGGTGCCAACCAGCTTACATTTCTTTTCTCTACAAGGACAACTCTTAATGGGGACAGGTGTTTACAGTCTTGGGCTCTATCTCTAGACACAAGAACTAAAGGAGTGGCCCTAATAAAGGCTAACCCTGGTACACAAGGCGACTGTGTGTCCTGAGCCCATGATGCTCAGGAACCTCAAGTCTCTGCAGCTGAGACAACTCTGGAATCTACTGGCTCACCTCTCACACATCTCCTGCAGAGCAGGAAGATGTTTATCCCCAAGTGAAATGATCCTAGAGGTAAAATCCAAACAGAAAACAACACCCACTGTGCTTTTAACTCGCTCAGTGATTTAAAACAAAGAGTTTGAGCCCATTTGGTTTTTGTTTCTCTCTATTTTTGTTTTTTAGAGCACCTTAGGATAGAGACAATATTCAACTTCAGCACAGGAGACACTTCCAAGATGCTAGTAGCAGGGATCTGCACCCAGTGGTTTGGGATGAGAGAGGGAAGGAGAGGAATTGGGGTGGGGCACACAAACCAGTGTTTCTAATTTTGGGGAGGCTATACTTGGGGACTTATCCCCAAGGATGTTTGGGTAGCTGAAGACAGGAAGATTGGTCTCCGGCCCAGAGTGGCATCAGGGGACATTCTACTTTACTTCGGAGGCTCTCATGAGGCAGGCTAGCACAGCAGATCCTTCAGTCCCAGGACTCCCACCTGGGTTTGGTTTATGAATGTCTTTTTCTTGTTTGTTATAATACACTGAACAGCCTGGCTCCTTTATCTGTATGTACTATGCACACAACTTCTACAAACACTGCATCTAGCATCTTCAAAAACCTGCCATCTCTGACTTACACTAGGCTTCCAGTATCCTACCTCTAAAAAAAGTGTGAGTTTCCCCACCCCGTATCCTACCTCTAAAAAAAGTGTGAGTTTCCCTGCCCCTGGTAACTATCAAATTTAGACAGTTTCTATTCAAATAGATTCCCAACGTATCCAGGTATAAAGAACAGAAAGGCCAATCTGGTAATCTTTTACAAAGAATCCTCTACTTACCATCTAATGCCTATGTAACTGAGTGTGTATATGACTAAAATTGGAAGCATTATTGGGGGGATATACATGGTAGAGAAACAATTATGTACCTAATCTATTAACCAAAATATCAAACAACCCAAACTATGCCTATTAGTAACCAGCTCTTCCCCTTAGGCCCCATAAAAAGAGACACCAACCCTACTTCTTAGGGATGTAAAGTTCTTGACACATGAACAAAAGGCAGCCTAACAGATTTCTCAAGAGCTAATCTTACTTCCTCCAAAGTTAGAGAAGGGAACTTCTGGCCTGGTTGTAATTGTGTCACACACGTTTGCAAGTGATTGACAGTATGATATTCTACATTGGAACAATATGGAATGGAACTCACTCTGTCCCTAAGATTCCCCAGAGTAAAAAGGACCACTTAGCTTTTTTTCTTTCATCCATTTTGTCCAGTGTACTTAAAATAACTGTGTGTGTATACACACACATACAAACAAAAATGCTATTATTAAAATTTTACAAATTAAGTCTCACACTAGAAATTTAAATTTATTTTTATGTCTTGGCATACCTTAAACTGTGTTTAAGCATATATTAAAAGGCCTTATATGTGTGTATTTATAAGTTAAGGCTCTCATTTACTTTTTTTTTTTTTTTTTGGCTTTTTCGAGACAGGGTTTCTCTGTGTAACAGCCCTGGCTGTCCTGGACTCGCTTGTAGACCAGGCTGGCCTCGAACTCACAATGATCCGCCTGCCTCTGCCTCCCAAGTGCTGGGATTAAAGGCGTGCGCCACCACCGCCCGGCCTCATTTACTTTCTTAAACCTATTAAAATGGTATCTTTAGCTCTATAAGTTACTTCCTAAAATCTTAAAATGTTATTTGTTTATATAAAAGAATAACAACAACATTCATAATATAGGATACCTTGTTCTGTATATAACAAAGATGGCTATATTTTTAAGTCCTAAGGTATTAATAACTAATACCTTCTATTTCTAAACCTAAATTTTACCTCAGAACTATGTCATTACAAAACAAGAACAGTTCCCATTCCACCTCTGCTCTCCTTACACTCGGGTTTTTCTAGGTTCTTTTGTCCAATTTAAAGAAAGTCACATAACAATCAAGCTGTTGGTGCCTAACTGACCTGATCAGAGTAAGGTCACACTCTGATTTTAAGATCAAAGATCTCTGACTTTATATTAAAATCATATTTATAAAGACTTATTTTGGATTAAGAATTGTTAATGCGTGCTTGCTTCAGCAGCATATACTAAAATTGGAATGATACAGAGAAGATTATCATGGCCCCTGAGCAAGGATGACACACAAATTCGTAAACTGTTCCATATTTTTTGACGAATGGATAAAAAAATTGTAGTACATTTACACAATGGAATACTACTCAGCTATCAGAAACAAGGAAATCAGGCAATTCGCAGTCAAATGGATGGAACTAGAAAAGCTCATCCTGACTGAGCTAACCCAGACTCAGAAAGATGCACATGGCATCTACTCACTTATAATTGGATTTTGGCCATATAGTACAGGATAACTATCCTACAACCAACACACCAAAGGGAACAGGAACATAGACTTTGTTACCTATTAATGGGACAATTTCCCTAGGGGTGCTGCCATGTAGGCCCCCAGTGCAAGAGGAAACTCTTAGCCCTCATATGACTGTTGAACTGAGAGGGGCTGATATGTAGGGACACTCCACAAAGGAGGAGTGGGATGGGTGGGAGAGGGAGGGGAGGGTGGGAGGGTGGAACCAGGAGGGGTGGAAAGAGGGCACTGTGATGGAGATGTAACTTGAAGTAACAAATAAACATAAAAAAAAGAATTGCTAATAGTATTATAATGTGATCTAATTTATAGTCTAACTGAGGCGGGCAAGTGGTACACAATCTAGCATTATATTTACATATGACTATGTGTTCACATATGTTTGCATTTTATTGTTTACATAGAACCAAACTGTTTTATAAGTACATGGTCATATTAGTTAAAACTGCCAAGTTTAACTAATTATTGTTTTTTAGTTCTTTCCAAAATTCTTTTTAATTCATACCGTAACTAAAATTTAAAATGAAAAAGGGGGACAAATAAACAGTATTAGCCAAGACAGTAGCTAGTTGTTTTAGCTCTGACCTGTAAGTGGTCTTAAAACATCCTATTCTTGGAAAATAAACTGGCTTTTAGGATGTAATGAGTCCCACTCCAAGGTACAAGCTTCACCCACAGGGACAATTCCCTCATCAGAGAGGTGATCCTCTAGACTCTGCCAGTCCTAAAATCTAAAAATCAGGACAATGATTTAGCCATGTGCCTTTAGCTTTTCTCAGGGAATTAATGTACTTAGAAAAAGATTTTGTTTTATCAAAGTAAGCTTATATTTTCTACTAAATGTGACAGGCTTCCAATTAAAGAACTAACTCAAGTCAGGTTCATTTAAAAAAATAAAAATAAAACTGTCTCTGCTAAGCGTCTCTGATAGATCCACCAAGGTATTTTGAACTTGCCTTGATGTATGTCTTTCTGTATTCTGTAAAACTATAAAAACTTCATGAAATTGCTTCCATGTTGGAACATGGAGTTTGGAGCAACCTAAGTCTGTATTCCTGGGCAATGGTTACTCAAAACGGCTCCAGAGTATACTATTTCTTGTTTCCTTTAAGATGATAGGTGTGGTTTTTGTGTCAACAATATCTGCTCCTCCTGACCCTGGTATCATGTAACAGAGTATATGTGAAACCAATTCTGCTAAGCACACACAGGAGGGCTATAAAGACCACATACTACATAGCTGGATGCTTTTTGGACTCTTTCCTTAGCTTGCTAGCCACTTCCATTCTTGGGAGTGTTTTTTCCTTTCTTAACAAGCTATTTCTATTCCACGCCTAACTTAAAGGGCTATTAACCTTTTTTCCACCCCCCCTGGAGGCTATGGGATTTCCACCTAACCTGTGCGGTGTATTTCTCTTATCTCTTAAACTGATTCTTCCTGAGCTTCTTCCTGAGTCTCGGGCAGTCCATATGTCCAGAATTGAGTACAAGCTGGACTACAGAAGGATTTCTGGAGTTGAGATAAAAGCCAGTATTCCTCAGGACCTTGTGAGACATGTTTTCTGTTCCCAAAAGGAATCAACTCCCCTTGTCTCTGACAGAAGGGACCTGTGGCTCTTCATGACATACACCTGTAGGTTACATATCAAGCCCATGCTGACTTCCAGGCTCCTCAATCCCTTATAAGTGCATGTGACACATTCCGAAGCCCCCACACTAGCATCCTGGCCCTTTCTCTATACCTTCCGCACTCACCCTCCCCACTATTCTCACTACTCCCTCTCTGGCTGCCTTGCTATTCTCTATCTCTTGCTATTTATCTTCACTATTCTTTCCTCTGGCCACATCCATTCTGCTTCTTTTCTCTCTGTTCTAGACTCCTCTAGATGTCTCTGGACATTTTTTTCTCTCTTATCTACAATAAAAACCTTCCTCCAATAATAAAGCAATTATTTTAGTAGTTTCTTTACTGTGCCCCCTCACATATGTTTAGTCTGTTTCTAAATTCTTTTATTAATGAGACTAAAAAAACCCCAAAGGAAACCTCACTTTCCCTGGAAACAAGCAGAAAGCAGGAGCCAGGTATGGGACTGAGCACATGGTCCACATGGCCCTTGATACCTCACTGAGCAAGCTCTACAGAACCTAAGCTTGGGGTCAAGCCAAGACTGGGGGCCAGGGACTGCTAGCATGAGAAGCTGGCAGATGCTGGAGCCAAGGGCTTGGCTTTTACTTACTTGATTTAATTCAACCATTTCCTGAGAGGAGGGATGTGCCAAAGGGTATCTAGATGGACTTTTGCCTTTCTGCAATTTAGTTCCTTACCTGTGAAATGGTTCAAATGGGTACAATAACACCTTAGAGACTGAGCGAGTCCATGGAGAGACACGCTTGACCGGTAATTTGAGTTTAGGAATACTGAACAAAACAATGTCGGACAAGGCTAGGTGAGTACTGGACAGAACAGGTTCCTAAACTGATTCAGTGGCAACAACAACAACAACAACAACAACAAGGAATAAGCAAGTAAACAACAACAAAATCAACCCTTCACGCTTCTGGGACCTGTCCAGGCCGTACTTTCCTCATTCGTGACCCAAGGATCATTAAGTGCCGACTTTCCAGGCTGGGTGTGGACTAAAAGATGAATCCCAGAGAGCACTTAGCAGAGGTTTGGGGAGTTCAGTCTTAGGGCTGTCAGTCCCAGCCCATTCTTCTCCAGACTCCCTCAGTCAGAAGGGGGGTGCTGGGCTAGAGCACCTTCCAAACTACTAACAACTTCACATCCTGAGTATACCTCAACTTGTCAAATGTGACCAGGACATCCAGGTCCCAGGGTAGGGATATGGGCTACAGGGGGCAAAGGTTCACTCTCAGTTACACAGGTAGTGAGCAGGGGCTGAAATCAACTTGAATTTGTCTCCAAAACTATGCTGTCAGATCTGACCCCACCTCCTTCCCGGGGGCACTCAGAGGCCTCTCTCCATACTTCCAAACTGTAGCCTGTCCTGGTCCCTTCCCTACCTCACAGTTTCCCCAGTGCTTGATGCTCACCTGGCTGCTGTCCTTGGCCGACACATCAGCCATGTTGTTTCTTCGGGCCTGGTGCACGGTCAGTGCAGCTCGAGTGGCCCCACCAGCCACACCCACAATGCACTGGGTGGGAAAAAGAGAAGAATAAGGTCAGAGCAGTCATGTGCCATGGAAACAAAGACCCTTCTGTGTGTGAGCACATAAATAAATCACACCAGCCAGAGAAAAGCAGGTCTCTGGTGACACCTCCCCTCCAGCAAACACTGAATCCAGTCCTTGGCTTTTAGTTCTCATCCCTGTGCCTTTAGGCACATGTTCTTTATCTTGTTCTGAGAGAAAACAAAAGTTTTGCCTACCACTATCACCGTGTGACCTGACTATAGTGAATTCCAACTTCCTTTCCCCAAAGATCTTTTTTTTGTCTTCTTTGAATCAAGGTCTTGCTATGTAACCTAGGCTACCCTAGAACCTGAGATAGTCCTAACTCAGGCTCCAGAATCCTAGAAGCACAGATGTGTGTCTCCTCATCCATCTTTTTAAAGCCATACTTCCCATCTCCTTTTCTTACTTTGGCTGCAACTTCTCCAACTGAACAATGAGGTTCAGTCTGGTCTCCAACTTTACGCTTATATCCTATCTGCTTCTTCCTGGTCCAGTTTAGCTCCACTTAGCCTTTCAGGCCAATCCAAGCTCACTCCAAGTGGTCTCAGGCTAAGGCCCTTACATCTCTCCTGAATCTCTAGATAGCAAATCCTTCAGCTGGAGCCACTGATAACTTTGTTCGCTGGGTCTCTCGTGGATAACAGACACAGAACAATATGCTGTGATATGACTCAGACAGTTTCTTTTTGAAACTTATGTATAGCTATAAAGGTGGAGGAACTAATTTGTTTAAAATCAAGAGAAAAGCGGTACCAGATGAGGCTCTAGTGACTGGCAGGGAACAGTCTGGTTTCAAGCAGAACCTTGGAAGACTTTAAGGTCCCCAAAGAGCAATGGGTCAGATAAGCAACCTAATTTGACATCTATCTTACCATCTTTTAATTAAAAACATTTATCTATTGTGTCTGTGTGCATGCGTGTGATGATGCACGAACGGAGGTCAGAGGAGAATGTGTAGGAGGCCCCGCTTTCCTTCCACCATGCTGGTCCCAGAAACTGAACTCAAGTTGGCAGGCTTGGTGACGCCACCTTGCTGGCCTACTGACTTCCACTTTCAAAAGAGTACTGGGCTGTCTTAAGGACTAAAGAGAGATTAGACCATCTGGGGAAGAACTTCTCCAGCAGAGGTGCTGACAGGAAGACAGGGGGATGGATGGATAGAAAGCAGAGGAAAAGTGTAATGGGAGTTAGTTTTCTTTGGTGAATTAGTAAGGGCTTCTGGCATACAGATCAGCCTGACACATGGCAATGTATGATCCTGGGCATGAGAAGGCACTCTGAAAGCCCAGGAAACTGAAAAAGGGCTTCCAGTGCGGTCACACTCTGAAAGACTCTAGCTGAAGATTTCAGTCTAGGAGAGCAAAGCCCAGATTGGACTGCACCAACTTGAAGCCTGTGGCTGGTGCCTTGCTGGGGGGGCGTGGCTGCAAAGTCGCAGAGACCTCAATGGAGAGCAGCACGCAAGCAGTGGAGGGGTGTGGCCAAGGGCCAGCAGTCACGCTGTGAGTTACTTCAAAAGACAGCAAGAGGGAGGACCCAGGCAAGAGATGTGAAGGTGCAGAGCAATGTATGCCATCTGCCGGCTCTCAGGCTGCACCAGCCCTGAGGCAATAAGAATCAGCTGTCAGAAGCCTCAGCACGTAAACTGAGAACTGCCGAGGAAACAGGAGAGCGGAGTCCAGGAGAGACTCTTGGCCCAAGCCAGCCCAAGAAGGTAAAAGGCGTGGCATAGACCCTGCTGAAGTTCTTGAGAACCGGGCAGTGAAGACACCCATCCACAGGTTGGAAAACCACCAACTGAGTGAAGGAGGCACAAGGAGGAAAGCAGAGACCTCGAAAACAGGCAGGAGGGTAGCCCCTGTCACTTGAGGGCATGATACAGGCCCAGACAAGCGAATTAGCCCCAGCAAGGCTACAAGGCACAGCACCTGCCCTGAGGGGTTCAGCTAGTTCAAACAGCAGACAGTCGTGGTTGACTGAAGGCAGCCCCAAGCTGAGTGGTTGAAGCCGGCTGCCTGCATGAGCCAGTGGGTGACAGACACTAGGCCCTGAGCCTGAGGAGAAAGCCTCAAATCTAAGCTGAAATAAGACTGCCATAACTATGCCAGAGCCAGATTGCTGAATGCTGTTTGAGGTGTGGCTGCAGAGAGAAGGCTGACCAGTTGCCCAAAAAGACTGATGGCCTTAATATCCCTTCAAAAGTGTTAGGGCAGAATTGTTTAAGTATTGTTAGGTATTAAGTACTGTTAGGTATTAGGTGTTTATAGGTTATTAGGTATTAATAAATATAGGTTAATAAAATTTTCATTTACAGAAAACTGTGAAGAACTGAGCAGGTGACAGCTGATGTGGAGGCGGTATGGATGACAGCCAACTTCTGGCTGCTGTAGCTGGATAGAGTGCTGGTCACAGACACTGAAACTCTGTGGGGAGGGATCTTAAGGGAAAAGACTATGCCTCGTTCTAGTACAGTGTTTGACAGACACAGGCCTCACAAGCAGAGTGTGATGCAAAATTTGAAAGACATGCCGGAAGTCATGGTCCTCAGCCCACAGCAACAGCAGTGTTTCTGTCTGGAGTTTCCTATCATAGTAACAAAAGTGGGGGTGAAGGATGAGGTGTGCACAGCATTTACTGCTCATCCTTAAAAAGACAGTGTTACCCCAAATACCAAAAGTGCCTTGTGGCAAAATACTGCTTGGCTGTGATGTTAGATAGACAGACCATTGAGATTGATCCAGTACTGAGTCTTGGAGCTTTACTGTGTTCTACATACTTGATTATAGTGGGCTTTGTTCCTGATTTCGCTAGGCCTCTGTTTCCTAACCCGAAGGAGCTGTGAGGGCAAGTGAACCACCATCACAGTGGGAAAGCTTGCATTTGCTTCAGTGGTGATCATGGTATTGCTGTGTGTGGGATTTCTTGGTCCTAGAATGCCCTCCCTTCACCATAAAGTCCTCTCCTTCTTCAGGATTCAGCCTCAGGCAGTGCCTTTCTACATCCCCAGACCATTCCCCACCCGGTATACCCAGAACTGTGATTCCATAAACGTTTGTATAATTATGTCATTTCCTTTAAAGATGGGCGAGTCTGTGTCACCCGTGGCCTGTGTCATCCATGCAGTAGGCACTAAAAAGATGTCTTACTGAAGAATGAAAAGTAGCTGAAAAGTCCGACACTCCCAGATACTGGTGTCGGACTCCCCTTCACCTCTCAGCTCAGAGCGCCCCCACCAATATATGTTCCTACCAGGTCTTGCACTGGCTGGCTGAGGAGCAGAACTGTGTGGTCAAAAGAGGGACAGAAAATGTGTCTATGTCTGAGCAGAAAGAACTGTGTCCCCTTTTTAGAGGTGTCTTCAGTACAGGGCCTAGGTAAGCCATACATAGCATTGTGAAGGATGGTGTCTCGGGTACAGAAGTGCCCCAGAGGTGTGTACCTTGGCTAGGTTGCTGGTACTGACAGTCACAGTGAAAAAGATTGGGTACATGGGAGCCATGATCTCCAGGAACATGGCTATGTCATTCAGGAGGTCAGCAAAGAGCCTAGGGGAAGACCAAAGGTCAGAGGTCATACACAAGAGCCTTTTAGAACAACAGGCTTTCCCCTCCCTCTTCCATCCTCTCCCCTCTCTCCCATCCCTTCTCACCTCCACTGCTTTGCATTACAGTCCAATTTGCTCCTGTTGGGGAATAAGAGGTTGTTGCAATTTAGAACAAAGAGAAAATGCTGTGGGCTATAAGGGGGTCCTAGGCCATGGTGAGGTCTACAGGGCTCAGGGTAGAAACATATAATGAAGGGAGTGTGGCAAGCATGGCTCTGGCAGGCCTTTTCCTTCTCTCCCATCCCCTCCGCTTTGCTGAAAATCCTTAGATCACATTCCTAAAGCTAGCCACCTTATTTGGCCACTTCCTCCTCCTGAGGCTGACCACCAATGTCCTGCTATCGAAGTATTGAAGTCCAGCAATCAAAGGTCTCCTTTGGCTTACCTAATTAGCATACCCAATTAAAACTAAACACCTCATCCTAACCCGGGGTTTCCCTTTTTATCTTTATAAACTACCATTTTCCTATGTGCCACCTCTATCTCCTCTCTATCCAGAGGCAGTCCTTTTTCCTCCAAGGCCAATACCCCTCTTCCTTCTCTCTTGTTCCCTTCCTCTTCTCCCTCATCCTTTACCTTCTGTCTTTGTCTCTTATCCCTACCCTTTGTCCCTCTGGGACAAATAAATCTCCTTTGTGCTGAGAACTTGGCCTTGGGGGTCCTGAGCTGATATGGTTCTTTACATATACCTTCAACCAGACAGCTGCCACCCTGTCACTGCTAGATCACAAATCCTCTGGCTGCTTTTCACTATCCCAGAAATTGGGCCATGCCCTCCTGCAGCTCTATGATAACAGCTGGTAAGAAAAGCCTTGTAGCCCTTCCCAACTCAGCTGCAAAGTAAGTTCAAGGCCCTATCTAGTGCTGGCTCCATTCCCCTCTGAACTAAGTCACATGGTGTGGAACTTGCTGCCATGACTCTGAAAAAAAAAAATCAATGAAAGTCAGAAACCTGTTTGGAAATTTGAAGGTTTGTCCTTTTGGCTCCCCTTATTACACAATACATGGCTGTCATTTCTCCTCACCTAGCTTCTCTCTGGGCTTTGAAGAGAAGGCCAACTCTCTTCAGTTGGGGCCCCACAATGCTGTCCTTAGCAGGATGTCATATCCTTCCTAACTGTTCTCCTACTGTAAGGCTAGAAGCTCTCCTGAAAGGTAATTTTGTATCTGCCTCTCTGCTCAGTGTTTTGTTCCAACAGTCACTGGCACCTGAACTATGATCCTTAGTGGGGAGGATCATCAGTGAGCACTGGGTATCCTACTAACTGACTGCATGAAAACTCCTGTTTGTTGATGGGTATCCCACTTTCCAGCTAACCTTTGAAGAGGCTACCTGGATCACTCTCCTTTTTCCTTGTTTTTCAAAGGTAACTAGGCCATAGTCCATACACTTGGGACTGTTTAATACCAAATTTAATATAACTGTATGTTACAGAGAGCTAGCCCAGGCTCTCTTGGCTTACAGAACAATGGGCAGGTGGGAAGGAAGACCAAGAGAAAAGGCTGGGCTCCAATATCCAGGCCTAGGATATTTCTGTTCTCCAACACTATAGGTAGCTACCTTTTCTGTCTCCATTCTACAGTTATTCTGTGGCACATGCATAAACACCTAAAGGCAGTTTCACCAAGACCTCAGTATTAGGAGATGCTGCAGTGTAGTCCAGCCCAGGATTTGCATCATTAGCTCTGGATCTTAGTCTCGAATCTCTCAGAGGGAGTGGGAGTCCTTCCAGGCAGGGTGTACCACATATGCACAATGGAGTTGCTGAACACATAGGCATTCTTCATACCTAACCATCATGATGCTACAGAAAGAGGAAAGGTTTCAGTTCCACCCCAGCAATTACAGAGTGAGTGATAACTGAGAAAATACTTTCTCTCTTCTAGGTATATTTCACATCATGAAAAACGTCTTTGTCATCTTCTTTTTAATTTGGGGGATGGAACCAGGGACTTGCCCATGGCAGGTCAAATGATCCACCTGTGAGCTATACTCCCAGACCTGCATTTCCAAAATGTTCCATCCTACCCAAAAAACTTATGGGGATTGGAGATGATACAAAATGCAAGTGGGACCCAAAATGTTAAGCACTTTGCATAATTTTTTTCATTGAACTTTCTCTAGCAAGTAAAGGCTCATATTGTTACTAATGCCACTGGGAAGTGCTACTAGAATCAGTTGACTAGGAAGAGAAACAAACTTACCCCTTCCACCAGGCAAAGATGATGCGGCCCAACATGCCAGTTGAATCTGGGGGTGAGAAGAAGGCATCGGTAAGAGCAAGGAAGGATCTCAGGAGCTGCAGGACAAGACAGACACTGGCCCTGAACTGACTGATTCACTTCAGGTCATGCTGCATTTGGGAAAACATCTGGTGTGACGAATTCTAGACAGATTTAATACTGAAGGGTACACTGAGGTCAGCAGCTTTTCACTATGTACAGAGTAGATAAGAAATATTGTTTGTAGCACCGTTAGACAGGCTCTCTATAAATTCAGCTGCATCCTCAGCCTGCAATGCTCTTAATAACAGCAAAACCCTGAGATAATGCAAATGTTTATAGATAAGGGAATGCACAAAAGCTTGGCATATCTGGTCTGGAGCAGATTAGACAGTAGTGAAAACCGTATGAGCCAACTACTCACAACAACATACTTAGTATTTTAATCTTGTGTGAAAGACAAATTCATAAAAACTACATTCAGCACAATATGCTTTTCAGAAGGCTCTACAAACACAGCACTGAGGAGTACATATCTCTTTGGTACAAATATTCAAAGGTTTCTCCAGCCTTTAGCTGTTTCTGTCACAAAATGGTAGAACTGGGTAGCTCTGAAAAAGGCAAAATTGTGTGACCCATAAAACATCTGCAAATTCAGTCTGTCCCTATGTGGAGATAGCATCCAGTAGGTCTAGCAGGAGGATTACAGGGAAGGAATGTTTTAGAGTCAGAAAATTGGGAGGGACTTCCAGGGTGGCACTGGAAAGGACAGATCGAAGAGATAGTAGACTCCATCTTGCTTGAGTTCGAGGGCACAGAGCCGTAAGTAGAGAATGCAAAGAGAAGGTTGTACTTGCATAGCCTCCACTCTTGTATGCCTTCTACTAGACACTGAACCCTAGGCTTGAGGGATATTGCTAAGAACTCTGATAGATATCTGAAGTACTTTCAACTATCACAATCACCCTGTGAGTTTGGGAAGATAAGTCTATTTTATAGACAAAGCAACTGAATCTCAAAGAAAATATATTAACAAACTGGGGCATTTTATAACAACTGTATTTCCAACTTTTCTAAAAGACTGATGTCATGGGAACATGGGCGTCTACCTCTCCTCAGTACCGCAATCTTTTAAAAGGTATTATGTGTATGACACTTTCCTATCCAGTCTGCTCTACTCCATTTCTGTCCCTTGCCTGTACCTGGAATATCCATCAAAGCAAGTTTATAGGTATCCTATTTTCTATAAGCCACCTGAACTTCTTCCCTTCAAGGATATTATATTATAAACAAAATTTTTATGTTTGAGATTTTTATATTAGATCAATTTATCATTTTGAATATGACAAGATTACTGTTACTGATTTAGAGGGAGTCACTGGGACAGACTCCATTTCTTCCTTTTAATTGTGTACTTACATCAACAGGGCATATATACTACTTGGGCCATTTGACAGAAATAAGGGGCAGTCTGTGGATCAATAGTAGCAGTCTCTAGGGCCCTCATCACAGTCTGGAGAGTAGCTCTGCAGTAAAATAATGGCATGAGGTCCTACCTATTATCTGAAAGCCAATGCTGTCTACCAGAATAGGAAAGTTAATTCTCACCTCCTCCTCCTCTTTGCCTTTCAATTAGCAGAGCTGAAGATCTAGAACTTTCTCAGTCTAACTGATGAATTAGTAATCACGTGTCCACAAACTATATGTGGACCTACTGTAAAATCCCTGCAAAAGAGTGGCCGTTAAGAACAGGACACACAGCTTGCAAACTGTCTTTGCCTAGTGAGTTCCTGACCCCACCAACCTCCACAACATCTCCACATTTGAAGGTCCAGCTCCAACCCAACAGCTCACGCACCACATTCATTTTAATAATAACTTTAAATATTAATAGTTTCAACTTTCCAATAAAAAAATATGGATTAGTTGAATGGATTAACAAACAAAATCCATCTGCCTGTTGTCTACAAGGCATGTCTCCTATTTTCAATAACAGGCAAAACCTTAGAGTGAAAGGTTGGGAAAAGTATTACAAAATGGAAACAGAAGGAGCACTTCCAAACTCCTTCTAAGAAGCCAGTATCACTCTAATACCAAAACCAGTAAAGACACAATGACAACAAAAACACAGGCCAACAATGCTCATGAACACAGATGTGAAATCCTCAATAAAAGCCGGGCATGGTGGTGCATGCCTTTAGGCCCAGAACTTGGGAGCCAGAGGCAGGCAGATCTCGGTGAGCTTGAGGCCAGACTGGTCTACAGAGTGAGTTCCAGGACAGCCAGTGCTGTTACACAGAGAAACCCTGTCTAGAAAAACCAAAAAACAAAACAAAAATAAACAAACAAAAAAATTACTCAATAAAACACTTGCAAACAGAATACAGGCATATAACAAAAAGGCCACCTACCATGATCAAGTTGGCTTTCTCCCAGAAATACAGGAATGGTTTAACATATATAAGTCAATAAATTATATAAATGGACGTTAAAGACAAAAATCACAGAATAATATCAATAGATGCAGAAAAGGCCTTTGACAAAATCTAACACTTCGTGATAAAAGTGCTAAAGAGATCAGGACAGGAGGGAGCACACTTCAACGTAACAAAGGCTATCTATATATGACACACCCACAGCCAACATTATCCTCAGTAGAGAAAGCTCAAAGCAATTCCATCAGAATCACAAATGACACAGGGCTGTCCACTATCCCGACTCTTTCTCAATACAGAGCTTAAAGCACTGACTAGAGCAATAGAATAAGAAGGAAATCAAAGGCATACAAATGGGAAAAGAAGTCAAATGATCCCTATCTGCAGATGATAACACATAAAATATCCTAAAAATTTCACCAGGAAATGTCTAGAAACAATAGATTTCATCAAAGTACCAGAATATAAAAATCAACTTACAAAAATCAGTAGTCTTTCTACACACCAACAATCAACACATGAATAAAGTGACCATGGGAATACTGCCATTCACAATATCCCTGGCCCCCAACCACAATCTAGGAATAAATGCAAAAGAAGGCGAGAGACTCTACAATGAAAATTTTAAATCTCTGAAGAGATTGAGGTAGACTGAAAGACCTCCCATATTCATGGATTGCTAGAATTAATATTGTGAAAATGACCATTCTACCAAAAGGAATTTAAAAGTTGACTACAATCTTAATCAAATCCTCATAAAATTCTTCACAGAAATAGAAAAGGCCCCCTAAAATTTACCTGGAACCACAAAATACACTGGATAGCCAAAGCAATCCTGAGCAAAAATAACAATGCTTGGAGAGATTACTATTCCAGAGTTCAAAACATATTACAATTACATTAATGAAAACAGTATGATACTGGCATAAAAGATCATGAAACAAAACAGCAGATTTAAGTTCAGATACCTGATATTTGACAAAGATGCTAAAAACATAACACTGGAGCAAAGACAGAGTACTCCTCAAGTGGTGCTAGGAAAACTGGATGTCCTCATGTAGATAAATAAAATTAGATCTGTGTCTTAGTGAGGATTCTATTGCTGTGAAGAGACACCATGATCATAGCAACTTTTACAAAGGAGGGGATTTAATTGGGTTTGGCTTACAGTTCAGAGGTTTAGTCCATTATCATCATGGTGGGAAGCATGGCAATGGCCTATGGGGGCATTTTCATTTAAACCACAACCTGTTATCTATCATCTTATAGAAAAACTAACTCCAAATGGATCAAAGACCTCAATATGAAACCTGAAACTGCTACAAGGAAATGCAGGCAGTAAGTGTCCTACAGGCCAACAATGGACAAGTGGGACCTCATAAAACTAAAAAGCTTCTATTCACACAATGACACAATCAACTTAGTGAAGGAGAAACCAACAGAATGGGAGAGAATATTTTCCAGCTATATATACATCTAACAGAGGACTAATATCCAGAATATATAAAGAACTAAAAACAAACAAACAAACAAAACAGAGTCAAGAAAACAAATGACCCAGGAATTTTAAAATGGCATATGGATCTGAACAAAGAGCTCTCAAAGAATAAATGATGACTAGGAAATATTAAAATGCTAGGGTGGGGTGGGCAGATGTGGGGTAGAGGGAACCCTCATTCACTCTTGGTAGAATTGCAAACTGCTACAACTAACTACTCTAGAAATCTGTGGAGATTTCCTACTTCACAGATGCTTGCTCAGCCATGTTTACTGCTATTCTATTCACAAGAGCTAGGAAATGGAAACAACCCAAATGTCCTTCAACAGATAATGGATATTGAAAATGTGGTACCTATACACAGTGAAATTTTATTCAGACATTAAAAAAACAGACACCTGTAGGTAAGTGGATAGAAGTAGAAAATATTATGCTGACTGCAGTAGCCCAGAGCAGAAAGACAAACACCTATGTTCTCTCTTAGTTTTATATCATAGTCTTGAATCTTTAGATTTGAGTATATCACCTGGAATAATTACAGAAATCAGGAAAGAAAAAAGGGACAATGATGGGGAGGGAAACAGAAAGGAGGAGTTCCAGAGAGGCCAATAGTAGGACACAGGTGCTGTGAAGGGAAAATGAGAAAAATGGAGGAACTTGAGGGAGGCTGGAAGGCAAACCAGGACAGGCAAAGAAGAGGAATAAAAAAAAATTACTACGGATTTTTGAAAAAGTCATAAGAAATCATATTAATTTATGCTTACTTAACATTACGTGTGTGTGTGTGTATGTGTATATAATATAGTTTAAAGAAGTTATGTATGCCACTTTTAGCTATAATGGTCACTCCAAGATCCAGAGATTCTACAGCAAAAACTCCATTGCCAGGCATGGGAAACCTACTTTCCAGTTGTTGGTTAGGGGAGTCTAAGAGACCCCGTAAACAATGTAAGCTATTGCTATGCCTTGGTTACCTCCCCCAACTGAAGGTTCCATTCTATTGCTGAAGACACCACACACATTTGGACATAAGCCTTGGAGAAATAGAGTGGGAATTGACCTGAAAGCCTCCTCTCTGAGGACTAACTCTCAGTGTCTGAAAGAAATGTGTAAGGTACTAAGAGAGAAAAGCAAGCGACAGTCCTACTCACTGTAACACCCACAGAATACAACAGTGACTAGTATGGCATATTCCTAAAGGTGCAAGAGCTGTCCTTACATTCTGGTGCTAACCAATAAGTTGGACTTAAGACCTGCTCAATAATAGGAATTTCATGCCTGGTATCTTTTTAATTTAAAAAAATTATTTATTTTTATTTCACGTGTATTGATGTTTTGCCTACATGTATGTCTACGTGAGGGTGCTGGATCCACTGGAACTGGGATTACAGACATTTGCAAACTGCCACTTAGGTGCTAGGAACTAAACCCAGGTCCTCTGGAAGAGTAGCCAGTGCTCTTAACTGGTGAGCCATCTCTGCAGCCCCTATGCCTGGTGTTGTAAACCTAGCCCAGTTCCCATGCCTAGTAAGGCAATGGGCCCTAGAGGAGAACACACTGAATCCACTTCCCTCAACTAGTGTAATTCCTAACTGCATTCTAAATATTTATTCTTATTTTCACAGATAAGTAGCTCTCATCCCTCATCAAAACAAAAACTTCTTTTCGAAGCAGATGGAGACCATTACAGAAAGCCACAATTGGTCAAAATAGAGAGAAAAGCTGACCATTGGGTCCCCAACATCAATACATCTACAAACAACTCCTACACCCAAGGTTCAGGGAACATCTCAAAAGAGGGGGCAGAAAGATTTTAAGAGGCAAAGGATCGGGATGTCTGCTTTGACATGCTTCTGTATAGTATGTCAGGGAAGCTGAATTAATGAAATCTCAACAATATGGTTGCCTAAACAAGACCTGAAAAATGATACCAGCTGACATGCCAGCATGTCATGTGAGGGAAAGCTCACAAGGCTCCAACCCTAGATAGAGAGCCACAGGCAATTACTAGTTGCTGAGAGAGGGAGAATCTGTCTTCTCCAGGGATGTGCTCCCTGATAGGTTGTTCAATCCAAACATCAAATCAACTCAGTGGTGGTGGTGGTGTGTATGTATGTACATAATAATAATTTTAAAGAGGCTGTGAATTTTAGGAATGGGGGGTGGTGAAGGGAAAGAGGGTAAATTAAATAAATACAGTATTCAAATATGAAATTCTCAAAAAATAAATTTAAAAAAAAAGAAGACACAGAGTCAGTTGGCCTGGGTCTGCTTGGAGTTTCTCTGAAAAGTGAATAATGTCATCAAACTTGCTACAGTAGTCATTAAGACACATTATATGTAGGAGGGCAAAATGCCTGACCTACAGTCGGCTGTTGAAATATTAGCTGCTAGTGATATTACTATTGTTGGTTACAACAATTAACACAATTCTAATAGAGTGTGTGTAGCTGGGGGTCTATTGCTGTGATGAAACACAATGGCCAACAGCAGCTTGGGGAGGAAAGGGTTTATTTGGTAACAAGTCACCAAAGAAAGTCAAGGCAGGAGCTGAAGCAGAGCAGGATCCTAGAGACAGGAACTGAAGCAGATGCCATAGGGGAGTGCTGCTGACTAGCTCGCTCAGTTTGCTTTCTTATCTACTCCAGGGCAACCTGCCGAGGGATGGCACTGCCCCGTGGGCTGGGCCCTTTCACATCAATCACCAATTAATAAAGTTTCCCACAGGCTCAGACTAATCTCATGGAGGTATGTGCTCAACTGAGATTCCCTTTTTTCAGATGACCTTAACTTGTTTTGAGTTGACAACAAACAAACAGCACCAAGCAAACTAACCAACCAACATGGACAGCGTGTGTCTGAAAATGATTACATCACACATACCAAAGCCAGGTACAGTACTGCACGCCTATAATTCCAAGTAAAGACATGAGGGTTATTTCCAGTGATAAGTGGAGTTCTAGGCTAGCCTGGGCTACAGAAGATCCTGTGTCAAAACCAAAACAAACAACAAAAATCCCAAGGGTACTTCTTATATGGTGCTCTGCTTATAAACATCTCATCCTTTAAGGAAACAAGCTTGTAAAATCCTTTCTAATTAAGGGGGCTTCTTTTAACATTGGTAACAGATCCTAAAGTGCATATACTTTCATATCTAAAAACCTGTTAGACATATATAAGCAACATGATGGCGTGAAGAATAGGATGCTTAGAAATGACACTAAAACATCAATTACTGACCCAGACTTCAGCTGCAGTTTTGAAGCTTAGCTAAAGGAGAACAATGGAAAAGATCAAGTTTACAGTATGATATTGTGAAAGGGTCTAAATCACCTATGTTCCAATCCAGGCCCTAAAACTTACCAGATGTGCAACCTTGGGTACTCCGATTTCCCCAGCTATAAAGTTGGGATAAGAGCAATACCTGCCACATAGCTACTATGAAGTCTAATCAACAAACATAAACACTGACATATAATAAACACTGCTAACACTTATTGTTATTATCATTAAAAGAAAAAACAATAAGAAGCCGCCATCAAACACTTCTGCTCTAACATGTTCTTCCAAGAGGTGACCCAGAGTTACACAGTGGGTTTAGTTCTGATACTCGGGCATAAATAGAAGCCTCCTGATCTCCAAAGGATCCTGGGAGGCTCACCAAAGATGTAGCCAGGCTGATGACAGGAGAGGGTGCCCTTGCCCCGGCCCTCGGGTTTATTTAAACACCATTGGAAATAACAGGGAAAGACAGAGGCCAGAAGATTCAGCCACAGGCCCTTCTAAACAAACAAGTGCCTATTTCCCTTTTCTTGGCTTCACTCTCTAGGCGACATGGTGCCAAATAATCTTTTGTTTTTCCTTGATTTTTCAAAAAGGTGTATACTCTCAGCATATGGTTACTATAATCATTATTTACAGCACAATCTAATACCCTAGAGGAGTCAGAATACATTTTATCATTTCCATAACCTTTTCCCCACTGGAAGTATCTAATTTTCACCATCCTGAGAAGCTGACAGTTTTATGTAATAAACTGCATTTCTAGGGTATCCTGCACAAAGTAGGCTTAAAGTTAATTTAAAGATGAGAGACTCAGATGACTTAGGAATTCTTAAGTTTGCATGGGTAATAAATTGTGTGACTTAGGTTGATTCACTGAAGGTATTGCAGCAATGGGCAAGGAGATAGGGATGAAATATTGTAGGCATGGGGACACGCAGCTTCTGTGTGCTGTCTAATCACACAGGAGCCACTACTAGAGGTCAGAACGCTGCAGAACTGCAGGGCTAGGATTTGCAGTGAAAAAAAGAAGGGGGGGGGGAGGCCAGAGCGACAAGACGGGGTCAGATCATCGGGTATGGCTCCCGGGGTCCAGCTCACCTTTCACCAGCCAAGTGGACGTGGCAGCTGAAACAGAAGCTTTTGCGTCGCCTACCCCTAAGCCCTGCAATACTGCCTGGGTGGCTAGGGAGCCGGAGAGGCTGGAAGCAAAGGCCTGGAGAGAAAAGAGGTGGTGTGAGGAGGGGTGCTTACTGTGCTACACCAGCTACGTAGTATACTGGTGCTGTGTGACCTGAAAAACCGTCAGGATTGCCGGGACTCTGCGGTGCACCCCAGCCTTCCACGTGCAAATGAGGACTGCAGTGGCCTGTTCCCTTGTTCCCCAGCAATAAACCGCCCCCCACGGCAGTCGGCTGTCCGAACCTGCACGGAATCCCACAGCTGGTAGGGCAGGTAATCCGGGCTGACGCTATCTGGGAAGCCCTGAGGCAGCAGCACAGCTCTGAGGCCCGAAAGAGCGGGCAGTGCTGCCCAGGGCCCCCCGCCTCCACTCGCGTCCTGCCCGGGTGTCGCTGTCGGGCCTCCAGAGAGCCAGCCCCAGCGCCGAACCCCGTCCCAGTGCAGGCTCCCGTCGGCGGCAGCACGGCAGCCACGCTGGGCTCCGGAGCCGAACTGCTCTGTGCACAGCGGCGACCGCAGGCTCGCAACGTCAGCCATCCCCAAGCTGAGAGTCTGTCCAACGCGGCATTTCCTGTTTGGCTACGGTGGCCGCAGAGGGACAATAATCTTTTACATCTTGGAACTCAGATTGTTGTGTGCACTGCCTTCCTTGGAACTTAGGAGCAATGTGGGGGCCGTTGACTCTGAATTCCAATAATCGGGATTGGGAAAAATACCTTTCTGGGGAAATAGCTGTGATTGAGATCCCACTCAAATCTCAAACGTTTAGCCGTGTAACTGAAGAGTATCTCTCTCTGGGTCGCAGGTGTCTTTTTCGGCTGTGAGGCCAGAGACAATGTAGTTTTTGAAAATTAAAAATTACCTTGTGGTTTAATGAGCTTCATTATGGCATTCTCGTGCATACTCTGTTCCTGTTGTCCCTATTTACTGCTTGCCTCCCCTGTTCCCTTGCCTGACTCCTACTGGATAGACACCCACTCACCTACCCACCCCTGTTGCTGCTTTTAATGTCACCTATTTTCTTCCTACTCTCCTTAAGATCCCTTCTTCCTGCCTCATGGTCCCATTTCTAACTTCATGACCTCTGCCTCCCAACACATACACAAATATAAAAACTCAAATGAAGGACTTGCATATGAGAAAAAAAACATGGGTATTTGTCTTTCCGAAGCGGTCTTAAACTCATTTTCCTGCAAATGTCACCTTTCTTTATGGCTGAATAAAATGCCAGCATAATTCCACATTTTGTGACCTGTTTGTCTACTGATGGAGATGGAGACGCATTCCATTTTTTAGCTCTTTGGAATACTATAGCACCAATCACGGAGATACAAGTTTTTCTGTGGCAGGACATGGGGTCCTTTGGTGCACACTTACAAGGAGTAGAGCTGTAATCGTATGGTGGTTCTATTGTTTTCTTTTGATTTTCATAGCTGCCACACCAGTTTACATTCTCAGCAGCAGCATAAAAGTTTCTTTGCCAACATTTGTTGTTATTTTGTTATTGGGGAAACCAAGGTTCCCATGGGAACTTCTTAGTCTCTTTAATAAAACAATTTAGAGACTGAGAGAATCTCAGTGGTTCAATGCATGCAGTTCTTCCAGAAGATTAGCGTTCGGGCCCAGTGTTGGCAGTTCACAGAGCACCTGTAACTCCAACTTCGGGGCATCAGACATCCTCTTTCTGACTCCTCTAGTAAACACATGGATGTGCACACACACACACACACACACACACACACACACACAAATTTTTTAAAGAGTTTAGAAATGGAATGAACAGGAATCTTGAGGACAGTTTTATTAGTTTAACAGGGAAAACAGTACAAGTTGGGTGAAATCCTGGCAGTTACCAGGAGGACAGATGGAGAAAAATCATGCCTTTTAAATTAGGCATGAAATAGATAGAAATAGACAGCCTGGTAAGAAAGGATAAAAGCTCTACCACGGGTGGAAGTGGGCTAGAACTGAGGAAAGAGCCTAAACACATGTAGCCAAGCACTGTGTGGTCGTTTAGAACAGTCATGTAATAAGCCCTTTAAATATGTAGGGTGATATAAGTAGTTCCCCTGACCACTGTCCATCCCTACCCCTTGAGAGCATGCCCTCCACAATGGTCTCTTGGGACACTGTCGGTTCTCACTCTACAATGGCTCTTTGGCCATTGCTCACTCTCATCCCTTACTATTATGGATTAAACTATTTTCTACAGGACACTCTGTGTGTCTCGCCTGAATTCATCTAATAGAGCACATAAGGACCGGGCACTGAGAGGAAACCAGGGTGAAATCCAGTAACAACATCACCTTTGCCTTCATTGTGTCTCCATGTCCTTTGCTATCTTAATCTTTGGTTCAGACCATTTCTGCCCAACTCTGCAAGCAGATACATTAACCATTACGGACTATTTTTTTTTCCCAGAACAAGGTTGATTTGACTTAAACTTGCTTACTTATGTTCCCTTCCAAGGATGAAGGCATCAAAATTAAGAGTGGCTAAACCATATAGGACCACTGGAACGGTACCAGGAAACCACCAGTCTTCAAGTGTTTGGTTTAAAAATGTCCTCAAGCTGTTCATTCTTTCTTGCTTTTTGGCCTGCTTTCCTCTCTAAAAAAAAAAAAAAAGCCCTTCCACACACCTGACAATTTCTGTTGGCATTAACTTCTTTGTTTCCTTGGCTTTCTGAATAAGTCTTTTTCTTTGCCCCAGTACTTGTTCCTGAGTCATTGGCTCTTTCAAGTAGCAAGTAGAGCGCTTGGTTCCCTAACAAGGTGAGAAGAGATTCTCTGCTCCCCAGTTTTCCCCAAATTAGAATACTATTTCTAAAAGGCTTCTAAGGATCCTTGGGGGTAAGAACAAGCAGTTGCAGGAATGGTGTCAGAAAATAGCATAAGCAGGGGGCAGTTCTTGTGTGTTTCTTTTCCTGGGGAGAAGCTCTGCGAAGTTAGGAGGACAGTCTAAGCCAGAGGGTTTCTCTCCCTCTAAATTCACTCCTTTTTCTTTGTCCCCTTTCTCCTTCCCACCTAGTTTAGGGGACTGGCCCTAAAGTAGGAATTTGCCAAAAGCATCTTCTTTTTTCCTTAAATCAGAAATAAAATATCATTGTTCCTTAGTCTAGCATTCTTGGACACATTCTTGGCATTCTGCCCCCCACCCTGTTTGACCCCAGCTAACAACTCCATTCTGTGAACTTCTGATTCCCGAGGACTGTTGGCTTCATCATGAACTGTGGGTAGGAGCACCCTTCCAACCCACGCCACTGTATCTGACCCCATGCAGAGTCTCTCTAAGGCTGAGATAAACACTAGTTTTGTGAAAAATTGAGTTTCCAGGAAGAATGAAAAATTCAAAGGTTACAAACACTGTTATAGTTTTCATGTTGGCATCAGTGGATGGACTAAACCCTGAAGCCAGTTTCTGTGAATGAATTCACCCAGGGGACTTACTTGGAATGCAGGTTTGTAACTGTGAGATCTTGGGAGAGTTACTTATTTTTCTGGCATTCAGTTTCTTGATCTGAGAAATGGAAACAATACTAGTGCATACCAGGTAAGGTGAGTGTGAGGGCTAAACATATTTTTTTTTAAATGTACATTGGTGTTTTACATGCATGTATGTCTGAGTGAGGGTGTCAGATCTCCTAGAACTGGAGTTAGACAGTTGTGAGCTGCCATGTAGGTGCTGGGAACTGAACCCTGGTCCCCTGGAAAAGCAGCCAGTGTTCTAAACCTCTGAGCCACCTCTCCAGCCCCAGCTAAACAGATCTTATGTGAAGGAATCTAAGTTAGATTTGGCAAGTGGTACAAACTATTTGCTTTATTTGTTTGTTTGTGTGTTTGAGAGAGATGTGTGTACATACCATGGTGGGCATATGGATGTCAAAGGATAACTTGGGGGAATCATCTTTCTCCCTCTCCCACGTGGGTTCCAGGGATTGAACTCAGGTCACCAGGCTTGGCAGCAAGTACCACGGAGCCATTTTGTCAGCCCCAGTTCACAACTATTTAGATGTTACACATTATTTGGAGATAGTGGCAAATATTCAAAGATTCCTTTGCTTCACTGAGGCAAAGATATAATTTCATTGAAAAAAAACTCCATTATGTATATGTCCTACATTTTCTAAACGGAATTTTATAATGATAAATACTTAATACATGCTTTAAAAAGCATCTGGCATAAAAGAATACATGTAGTGTAAACTTCTTTTTTGAGAACAAGGTCTTGTTTAGATATAGCCTCGAACTGGCCTTGAACTTGATTCTCCTTCCTCTGCCTTCTGAATGTGGCATTGTAGCCTGGCTTCTAAACTGCCCTGCTATTAATATGGCAGCTATGGATTGGAGAAGCAATGCTGTTATGTTGTGTATGATGCAAAGGTGCCCATTACATAATGGGATTCAGTAAATGTTAGTTTCCTTAGAATTTTGAGACTGCTTTTGGGTCATGGAGGAAAGGGCAAGCATATGTTCCTGGTTTGTTTCATGCGTTTTCTGTCTTTATTTATCTTTTTCCCCCCCTCCATCTCTTTATCTTTCTAACTCCAGGGAAGCCTCACCACCCACCTTCCCCACCCAGAATGACCTATCACACTCCTTCAGGGCCTTAATGCAGGGCGTGTCCTTCCTAAGCTAACCCCTGACTCTGCCTACATCAAGCTTAGTGCAGAGGACATTTCAACTCCCGAAGAGTGTGGGTGAGGCCAGCACAGCACCGCTGGACTTGAAGGTGAGCCCACGTCGGTAGAAATGTATTCAGAGCAGAGCAAGACTTGAAAGGTTTAGGAAAGGGAGCATCCCTTTCAGATGTGAACAATGTTTGGGGTGGGGGGGGGAATGAAAGAATTGGGGAGGATTCCCAGGCATGAGGGTAAAGGATAAATTTCACCTCTTTCTTTAACTGACAGATGATCCCTTTTCAGACCAATAAGGATCTGATCTCTGAAGGAATAAAGAAGTTTAATGTTTTGCTGAATCAGCAGGTAAGCCCATGCCCTAGGTTTTAAAGGACAAGAGATGGAGAGAGGGCATCGAAGGCTCATTTGAAACTGTAAGGGCAATGGTGGTGGCATTGATCCAAATATCTAGAAGCAGGGAATACAAATCCAAAAAAGGAGGATGAAAGCATTTGTAAGACCATCTCAGCAGACCACATCGCTGACCACACTCTCCCTTGCCAACTCTCTCCCTTCTATCCTCCCTCCCCCAGGACTTTAATTATCCTCTTATCCCTGAAGAAGACATGGCGATTGTGGTTGATGACTGGGTGAACTTGTACACCAACTATTACAAGAAACACACGCTTGGGGAGCAGCAGGAGAAAGACAAGGCTCTAAAAGAACTTCAGCAGGAGCTGAGTACTTTGGGCAGCCAGTTTCTGGCCAAATATAGGACTCTTCTGAAGTCCAAAGAGCCCCCAAATAGTAAACTGCCTTCCTCATAGCCTAAAGGCTGAGGGCATCATGTCTAAGAACCCTGAAGTCTTGGCTCTGTGTTATATCTTCAGACTGCATTATGTCTTCATCCCATGATGTTGCTGTATTTTGACATTCCAATAAAGACCAATACTAACTTGTTGACTCTTGGCTCTTTTCTGCATTGTTACTGGATGTGGAAGCATTTGATCCCTTTTTCTTAATTAAGTACTTTCAGAGATTTAATTCAGTACAATAGAGGTTAGCAGCTCTAAGAAAACACTGGATAATGCTAGAATAGGATGTATGTTCTGTCAGTCAGAAACTAGAGTTCTGGGATGAGGAAGGTGATAGGAAAAAGAAAGGAAAATAGAAGTCCTTCATAAATTGTGATTTTCTGACTTGTCTAGCAGGAAGCTGCTGCAGAGCCAAAGATCACCTTTACCAGGTCTCCCTCCCTAAACTCCAGCTTGACCACATTTTAGGATCATCTATTACAAAGCACCCTCCTGGACACTCCGAGGAGTATCATGGCCATTTAGAGTTGGATAGAATGTTGGGAGCCATTCAGTGCATCCCTTATATGTCAGGTGGGAAATCCCTTACCTTGGGCTCCATTGTCACCCAGGATAGATCCCAGGTTCCAGAAGCAGAGACAGTCAGCTTCCCCATTGCTTCAGCTGTCTCCTGCCACTCATGGACTAAAGGCCATTTTTTTCTCGGAGCTCCAGGAAGTTTGGGTGGATACAGAGCCAGGTTAGTCTCTGTAGCTTAGAAAAAACAAACAAACAAACAAACAAACAAAAAAGTAAGAGCATAGTTCAGTCTCCTGTATAACAGAGTCAGCCTGACAGGAAGGATGGGTGTTGGGGGAGGGGAGTTCTTTCATGTCATTTTCCATGGTTCATTCCCAGTGGGAACATTTAGGGGGGATAAGAAGCATCTGTGAAGCGAGAGGGAGGGAGAGAGGGAGGGAGGGAGGGAGGGAGGGAGAGAGAGAGAGAGAGAGAGAGAGGGAGAGAGAGAGAGAGAGAGAGAGAGAGAGAGAGAGAGAGAGAGAATTGAGAATACAACGGGGGGGGGGGGCGGGGAGATCTGGTTCAGAGGAAGAAGGAACCAGCAGTGTCCCAGACACCCTTCCGATTTTGAGGGGAACACCCAACTTATTGAGAGTGGCATCTTTTCAGGGAACCAGGCTGCACACCATTCTGAAGATGGTTGGTTTTGACAGTGACTAGAGACTTCTCGTTGGACCCTTTGGCAAATCTCAGTCTGTTAACGGGAATCCGGTGCCTTTTCACAGAGGACAGTAAAGAGCTTCACCCTGGGTCGGGGCCTGGAGTAAGGTGGGTGCAGGAGTCACTGAGGAGCCAGATAAGGAAGTTATTTTATTTACACTGTTGCTGTGCACAGGGCACCTGAAGAGACCACTCAAGCCAGTTGGCCTTGATACATGAAGATAATCTTTCAATAAGCCTTGGGATGCTATTTAACCTTTCCTCAAGCATTCAGACCAGGGAAGAAAATAAGCTGATAGGTATGTCTATTAAGGTGAACAACTAAACACCAACCATTCCATAAATGATGAAATTGAGAAAGTACCTTCTAATTGTGTCCATGTTCTTACCTTCTTATCATGGATGCGTTTAGTCATAAGTTTACCTAGAAGAAAATCTAGAATGCTTTGTGTAAGTCTACAGTCATTTCCACTAGCCTGACTCCAGGGTCCTTCATTGCTTACGTCATCACCTGCCAACGTGTACGAACACCTGGAGCCCCCATCCACGTCTTTCCCAGTCTCTTTTGGTTTCTTCCTGTTTCCTTGTGTCTCCCTCCTTCTGTCCCTCTTTCCTCATGCCCCCCCCCTCCCCTTAACTTCCTAGCTAATAAACCTTATACCAGATGTGTTATGTGGCGTGGCATGATTTACCCACTGCATTATCATAACACTTTGAGCTTTGTATTTAGAGGTGGTGGGATCTCTAGTAGTCTAAAACAATAAAATAAGTAAAATAAAAATAAAGTTATGAATAAGTGCATACCTCAAATTCATTACTGAAGAAAAAACTAAGCAAACATTAGCTGAAAGGATGAAGATTCTTTGTGATAGCAGCTCTTGAATCAATTCTAGAGAGAAGGCTACAGTCAGGAGGTGAGATGGAGCTACAGCCTAACTGTATCCACAACCTGAAGTGACCCTAACCAAAGGCTGACTTTAGACTTGAACCACACCTTCAGCTCTGATATGATTCCCCACCTGACTTTCACTCTGACCATGACAGACACCTTGCCCTCACAATGTCCCTGGATTGTACGCAGGCATTGTTTTAATGTTTATTTATTACTTCAAATTACATCTCCATCACAGTCCCCTCCCACCACCACCCCTGGCCCCACCCTCTATTCTCTCCCCCTTCTCCTAGAACTCATAATTCTTTCTTTGAATAATTAGGCCTCAATTATGAAAATTATAAGGTATAGCATACTTTCCCAATGTCTAGTCCATACATATTTGGCAACTGATATTAATATTCTCTTATCTGTCTATCTCCATGAGTTTAAAGTTCTATACCTAACTCATTTTCCATCCTAACTTGCATTACCAACTTAAAAACATCTTCTTAGAACCTAGAACATCCTTTTAATTCCTAAACAACTTAAAATTTAACTGTGAGACTATAACTATCTAGTCTTCAACCACATCAGAGACCTGAGAAGGATAAATATATCTGATTATACAGGAAGTACAGAGCCAGAAGCTTCCAAAACTAAGAAATGACATACAACTGGCTGCCTAGACTGTCCCCAATTTCTCTCTATACATTAGAGTCTCTATCTTCAGCCTCTTGGCCCAGTGTCTCTTACAGACATTAACTGTAAAGCAGGGATTATTAAGGAATTATTATTATTGCCTACCCTGTCTTGGCAGAGCTAGGCTGTTGACTTACCTGCTTCCAAGTTTTGTCCTTTTCAGACAGCATGCTGTCTACAGTTGAAGCAAGGTAATTTTCTTGTTCGGTGACAGACTTCCCACTAATGCAACCATCTCCAAATGGAGATTCTTCAATGCTCATCCTCTACTTGGAGTAGAATAGGGGGTGCTGTCAGGAACTGACATGTCTCAATATCAAAAAATCTTAAGTTAAGAAACCTTCTTTAAAAGCCAAATTCTACAGATCTCTACAGGTTTTTGAAGACCACCTCTCTATCTTTGTATTTGGGTAAGCAAATGTTGTTTGTTTCTTAGCAACTTGATTTCCAATTAACTTAGAAAACATCTATGATAAACTATACTAGTACCTAACCAAATGACATGTTTGAATGACTATGAGTTTGCAACTCTTGTTTTTGTTTTTGTTTTTTGTTTTTTCGAGACAGGGTTTCTCTGTGTAGCTCTGGCTGTCCTGGACTCGCTTTGTAGACCAGGCTGGCCTCGAACTCACAGAGATCCGCCTGCCTCTGCCTCCCGAGTGCTAGGATTAAAGGCGTGTGCCACCACAGCCCGGCTAGTTTGCAACTCTTAATTATCCTAAACAGTTTGTGACAGTTGCTATCAATGGGTCAAAACTTCACATTGCATTTTTAAGCGTTACCTAGGTACAATAACTTAAAAAAGGGTTAACCTTAATTTTGTATCAATATACAAAGATCAATACTGATATAAGCAAATATAATCTTAATTATGTATCAATATGCAAAGATCAATACCTATGTAGCCAAATATAACCTTAATTTTGTATCAATATACAAAGATATAAGAGCATATTCAATAATCTATCCCTTTTTCTTTATCATTCCTGTATTATGTCTATATCCCATTTTTTTAAAGTTTTCCCCTCTACATAGGGGAGAAGGAAGGATAGAGAAAAGAAAAAGAGAGAAATTCCTGGGTCTAACCTTCAAAACCTATTTAACAAGACCATTTAACAACTTGTAATCAATCCCCCTAAATAACAACAAACATCTATAACCCATCAAATGACCAAGTGGGAGAAAAAAGAAAAAAAAAAAAAAAAAGAAAGAAAACCACCCACCCCACCTCTGGGAATGGGATGTCCTTCTTTAAATTATTTCCTGTTGATTTTAGATGTAGATAACCAGTTTGGGGCCCAAATAAGAATGGAAAAATGGTTAAGCAAGTTAATAGTAACATTTGATGTTCAGTCCTTTTGTGCTCAGCTATTTAAATATCCTAAGAAGTTTGTATTCAGAGGCTGAACTTCAGAGTTTTACTGAAGTCCTGGCTAGAACAGTCTGTGGGGCTGGACAATCTTAGTTAGCCATTTTCACTTGTTCTGTTTGTAGATTTTTGAGGAAACAGCTATTGAGGAACTCTGCAAGGCTGGATTATCTGGGCTACTTTTCTTCTTTGGTGTCTGGTCCCTTTTCTTCAGAGATTTCAATTGTCCAGTTGTCCCTAGACTCCTTGAATGGATGCTTGTAATTTCCTGTAAAGATAAGAACAGAGCCCTGTCCTAATCCCAACATCATGGTACTACTTTTTTTGGCAGGTATTATCTTTCCTAGAGAAAATTGGGTTTTTTGACAATATAAAAAGTATTATCTTTCAATTGAGATTAAAAAAATTCTTTTGATATTTTGGAACTAAACATACCTTTAAGGGTATATATTTTGAGATCGCAAAGGACAATTTCACTTTGAATTTCAGCATGCCTTTTTTGAGTAGCTTTTAAACTTAAATCATTGCAAATTCTAAGTGCCTGCCTCTGCTTTCCACATATTGGGATCAAAGGCAAGTGCCTCCCAATTCTGGGGATTAAAGGTGTGCACCTCCACCCCTGGATCTAAGTTTTTCTCTATTTGGAATATTTTCTCTATTTGCTCTGTGTCAGTCTGGCCTTGAACTTGGAGATCTACATGTTTCTGTCTCCAGTGTGTTGGAATTAAGGGTGTATGCCTCTCAAGTGATGAGATTAAAAGTGTGCACCATCACCACCCTGTTCATTGTAACTCTAGAATTTAAAAGACAACTAACTCTATAGTGATCCTCCTGTCTCTGCTGGAGTTAAAGGCATGGGCTAAGCCAGGCATGGTGGTGCACTCCTTTAATCCCAGCACTTGGGAGGTAGAGGCAGGTGGATCTCCAAGAGTTCAAGGCCAGCCTGGTCTACAAAGTGAGACCAAGAGAGCAAGGGCTACACAGAGAAACCCTGTCTTGAAAAACCAAAAGTTTAAAAAAAAAAAAAAAAGGCATAGGCTAACACCACCCTTTTCAAATATTTTAACTTAGCTCCAAATTACTTCAGCTGTTAGAGGTTTAGATAACCAGGTTGAACTGTAGTAACCCTTGATTTACTTACAACTTTTTAAACCTTTTAACTGGCTTTTTGAAGTCAAATAGGAAAATACCCTTTATATATAGGAAACAAATTTATAAGCTGATATCCAAAAGTGTGTGAGCTATGTGACACCCTGCAGTCTAACTTTCTAACCTGAAATTAAGACCTTTTTTTCTCTCTTGCCATTAATACAAGTATGCCTTTGGAAAATTATCATTTGAAAATTTTTATATTTTATTTTTATTATAATTTTTAAGCTTAGTTGCCCCCCCTTTTAATTTGTTTTTTCAAGTTACCTCTCAAACATAGTTTCCTCCCTCCTCCCCCCTCCCCATCCATCCCTCATCCCTCTCATTCCCCTTCTCTGTATTCTCCTTCTCCTCAGATGAGTTGGGCCCTCACATATCATAAGCACTCAGTTTGTCAGTCATGTGAGAGCCAAGAGCTTCCTCTTGTACTGGGGCTTGATATGGCACCCCATCTAGGGTAAGGGTACACAAATGTTGTATTCACACTAATCTTGATGTAGAAGTTGCTCTGACTTCTAAACCTCAAACCGACTCTTTTTTTTTCTAAGAGAGGTAAAGTTTCATAAAAATTTTACTTGAAAAATAAAGTTGTATAAAATATTACCCTTAGAGTCAAATCTTCCCATAGGGTTCATGTAGCTTCCTGCCTTAAAGTTCATGGTATGACATTTGAATGAAGGGTTTTTCAAAGAGCCACCTAGCTTCAAAACCTACAAGAGATATAGATATTTTTCAAGTACCTTATGATGTGAAAGCAAGTAATATAATTTTGTATCTATTTGAAATAGCATGAAAAAGCACATCACAGCTAGTTCAAACATGCACGCGCGCGCACACACACACACACACACACACACACAATGCAGATGATAGCACTCTCTAACTGCACCCTAACACCAGCTCAGATAATACTCAACCAATGAAGCCATCTGAACACTAAAGTATTCACATTTGCTTTGACTTTTAAAATGCCACCAGTAAAAAAGGTAAGAGGTCAGCAGGCAGGCCACGCAGGGTGCCTCATCTCCAATTCCTTGTGACTGTTCACAGAATGTGCCCAAAGGTGCATCACCAAGTTTCAGAATGTGAAGCCTCTTTCTTCTCTAGTTCCTCTGGCAGCCGTGAACTGTCAAACCCTCTGCAGCTTCTTCTGAGAGAACTTCCCTCTCTGGAATGGCCAGAAGGACAGGATAAGCAATGGCTGACTGGGGTGCTGGGCAAGTTGATAAAAACACTTCTTAAATTACAGTTCCAGCAAAAGCCCCAGATATGCTTGATAAGGGCAAAAGTGTCTTCTGATCTTTTCCAGATTTCTGGCATCACTCCACTAGTCCTCCTCAGAGCCCATCCCCCACCCCCACCCCTCACCCCCACAGAATAAAGCTTGCTTTGATTGGGCCATAACTTGTCATCAATGGTCTTTCTTTTCAGTTAGTCAGTGGAACTAACAGTCCTAGTTATGCATATTAATGAAATGCACCTTTCCTGACCTGCATTCAGTTTCTAATAGGAAAAGGAAGCAAGGAACATAAAAGATTTTCCTACTCATGATGGAAGTCAGAAAGCATATAGTTGTAGTACTAGAAATAACAGTGAGGGTGAGATGCTTTCAGACGTCAATGAACAATAACAGATACCATGTGTTTGTGCACATAAACTGTTTTAAGTGTCGTTTCTCCTTTATTTCATGGCTTTGCATCTTTTTGACCAGTCCTCCAATGCTCCTGCTAATTCTAAGAGTAGCCTAGTCATTAAAAATGGTAATAATTCTAAATTCCTAAATCAGCCAGGGTTTGAACATGTCTCTGATGTGTTCAATAAGAAAATTCTTTTCTTATTTATAAGAACAATTACATGTATTTTGCAATCCTGAGGATGGGAAGGGTAAACAGTCATTGACCAGCATGTCAGGCTGTATGTGTTCTATTAGCCTCTATTAAATAATGCATTCAAATTTTTCTATTAAAAGTTAAAGAAAATACAGATGGATCCATTTGGAGTTTTGTATAACCATCAAAGCAAATAAATAAAACTTAGATGTGAGATAACATATGCTAATCTTTATCTTCTTCTGTACTTGCCAAAGGGGTGAGTTGGAAAGCATTATTTTTTCATTCTTTCCTTTTTGTTGTTTCAGGTTTTGTTCTGGTTCTGTTTTTTGAGACAGGGTTTGTCTGTGTTGTGGGGCATGTAGGCTGGGTGACTAGGAAACAGGCATGGAGCTAGAGTGAGGTCAGAGACGTGTTTAAACCCTGAAAATCTCAATCTCAAAACCAAAAATCTCAAATCTTGAGACTGGCAGGAGTGAGGGCTGCTCCCTCCCTGTCTGTGCCCCAGAGACCCTCCAACCTCACAATTCTCCAGGTAGTCACATAGCCTAGCACCTGGAATGAGTCTCCACATAAATGAGGTACCACAATATCTTAAGCTCTGACCAATTGGCAAACCCATCCTGGAAATCCCTTCCCACTTCCCAAGGTTTATATAGCCCTTGTTCACCTTGGAATAAAGAGATATACAGACACACACACTTTCATTAAATACCATCTTAAGAGAGTTGTTTTAATAAGCACCGTCTAAAAGAGCTGTAACACTAAGCTTTGGAGAAGCCTTTCTTGTTCCAACAGTCCCAGTCTGATCTGGATTCTGCAGACCCCACCCTTTGTGGACTCTGCTTCATCCTTTCCTGGTGTGCAGCGAGGCCTGGACACGCTGAGGAAGGAAGCAGAACACTGAACTTCACTATGTAGCCCTGGATGCCCTGGAACTCACCCTGCAGACCAGGTTGGCCTCTAACTCAGAGATCTGCCTGCCTCTGCCTCCCAAGTGCTGGGATTAAAAGCATGTGCCACCACACTGCCTAGTGAAATCATTTTCTTAACCAGAACATTTGCCAGAGTGTGTATTGTAAATGGCAGAGACCTGAAGTGATTTTGCCAACCAATTTTTCAACAGTGAAGATATAACTTTCATTCCCAACCACCACTGGGCATTGCAAAGGAAAAAGGTGGAAAATGCCTTCTAGAATGAGGAAAGCTTCTCACCAGCTCATCTCCTGGGGCTGTTCCCACACCTCATTCTTCCTTCTCCAACAGACATCACAGTCAGGCATGAGATGTGGAGAATTAAAAAGTAAGAAGGAATAATGCATGTTCAGTGAATACTTTAACTCACAAAAATTAAAAGATGCAAATATGTAAGGGCTTTAAAAAGGGTTTCAATACACTGTAAGGGTTCTACAAAAATAATTGAAAAACAGGAAAAAGAAATGCAAATAAGAAAAAAGACAGCACTCAGGAGAGAGAGGAGGCAGATCTCTGTGAGCTCAAGGCCAGCCTGGTTTACAGAGTGAGTCCCAAAAACAAACAAACAACCTCCCTCCCAAAAAAAAAACAAAAGAAAGAAAGAAAGAAATGTGATGTTTAGCAACTCAAGTTTCTCAAAATGCAAAATAGTAAAACTCATATTTGGACATTTCTCTTTCCTTGGTTTAAATGCCACCACCAAGGTCTCTCAACCTACAACGTTCCTGAACACAATCCTGGAGAGAACCGCTCAGTGGCACCCATGCATGTTTCCACCAGATGCTGTAAATAATTGGTAAATGATACTGCCAGTTCTCATGTTCTAATAAAACTGATTTAATTATATTGTTACAGAACAACATGCCTTTTCAATGAAAAATCCCTACACACAGTTAGAAGGAACACTCTTTGCTTAATCACCTGGCCCACTGGGACTAATGCCCAAATAAGAGAGTCCACCCCCAATAGAAGATTTCATTAGCTCATATACACCATAGGCTTATGCATTCCACATATGCTGTCATCCTTAAATCTCTTTTGGATCCTGCCCCAGATTACACTCTCAACTATTTAAACAGGATTCTGCAAGTCTGGCCACTTAGGCAAATGAGAGTTTTACAGAGCAAAGATACTACATGTTTCCAGGATTATTTTAGGCAGCAGTGTTGTTCTTTTCCAATAGTTATTACCCAGATCCAACTTGCCCACCTGGCAGAACTATGCTGTTCCTGATAAGTACACAGGGGACTTAATGGCAGACGGTTGTGACCCCACACTACCCCATGAGCTGCCCATCAGAGGTATGGGTCTTTGGTATGGGGACAGAGCCTAATGGCTGGTCACTCATGGTGAGTAAATGTTTACATCCTAGGATATCCTTTAGCTAAATTCACTTGAGTGACTTAAGGTCTCCTAAGCAAATCTATTAGTGAGTCCTTTATAACATCAGTTTTATGACTTTGAGTTTGTTCTGCATCAAGCTTAGGTTCTAAAAGTTTGTTCCATGGGAAACTCAAGGGAACAATACTGATTGCTACACTGTTCTCCTAAAGGCAGATTAAACAAAGAGTTTGAGTGCACAGTAGAGTGGCAGTCTTAAGTGACCTCAAGGTGTAGTATTACTTCTGGCTATGAGGTCCTGCAAAAGTTCCAGTCTCATAGAATGTCAGAGATATTTCCAGAATATTGTGTCACCATGAGCAGGGAGCAGAAGCGTCCATGCTGATCTCCGAACTCAGCCATTTCCAGCTTTCTGAGGAAACTCCAAGCCCACATGTGTTTTATCTTATTTGATTTTCACAATTTAATTTGATTAAATTTTATCTGGAAGCCAGCAAGCCCTGCTGATTGTCCCACCCTCAGGTCTGAAGACTCATTGTCTTAGTGCCTTCCTCCTGAGTGCTGCCATGAAAGCAGTAAACATCTCAAAATTACTTTAAATTTATTATTATTATTGCTGCTGCTGTTGTTGTTTATTGCTAATAATCAAGTATTAGTTCTTTAATCTTTACTTTTTTATGGTGATGGGGAAGAAAGGGAGACAGGCCTGAAAGGATCTCTATGGCCTTCTTCCAGTTTGTGGCCATGTTGAATAACTCTTTTCTACTTCTTGCCTACGACCACCTCAGCCCCCTTCCTAATTCCTGCCCCGCCCCACCTCCACACTCCATGTTTTGTTTTGTTTTGTTTTTTTCAGTTTTGCACGTGTTTATGTATTGCTGTGTTAGGCATTCATTTCTCTGAGAGAGTGGCTCCCTATGGATTCCTCCTGGGCACTGGCCAGCAATCCAAAACCTAAACTTGTAGTTGTTGCCTGAGATGAACACAAGGTGGCCAGAGCGCCACTTAACTTGGGAAGGAGGGTGCTGGAGCACAGCAAGCCCTGTTGTTTCTCATCAAGCTCTGTTTTGTTTTTTCTTTTTTGGACTCTCTATTTTTTTCTTTACACTGTATACTTTCTGTGATTTTTCTGAAAGCCTGGTCGACAGAGCAATATCCTGTCTCAAAAAAAGAAAAAGACATTAATGGTAAAATTTAAAAACCATCTTAATAGATGATATTTAATAACGTCACTGGCCTTGAAGGAAAAAGATGTTCCTCCATCGCGATTGGTTTGTTTTCATCCTGGAAGAAGCACACCTGTATGCTGTCCTGTGTTTTGTTCGCACACATACCTACATGCATTTATAAATTTGTTATTTATTTATAAGAGAGGGAGGGAGAGAGAGAGAGAGAGAGAGAGAGAGAAAGAAAGAAAGCTTTTACCCACAAGTCCATCTTTCCTGTCCTAAACTGTTATTATTTTTTTAACAACACTTAGAAAATGGCTCAAATGTATTTCATTTGCTTTAATTAAATGCTTTTCAAGCACAAGTAATAAGCCATTTTGACATCTGTAAATGAAGAATGTCATAATTGTCGTGGGCTTAATGCTGGTGCCTACACCTCCATTGTTCTGTCTGCTGCACTGGCAGATCTTCACTGCTGCTAGTAAGACATCCCTAGCTTGTGGAGCCCAAAAGTACTCCAAGGAGTGGAGGGTTGACCACTACTTCACAATAGATTACGACCTAAAGATGCCACAAGTGCATTTAATTTAATTTAGTTTTTATTTTTGAGTCAGAGCCTCACCATGTAGACCACTGGCCTTAAACTCACAAAACACACCTGCCTCTGCTCCACTAGTACTAGGATTAAAGGTGTACAACACTATACATACACATATATACGCATTTAATTTTAAATTCAGAGAAATCCTTTATTTTAAAGAAATAAAAACACACACATAGACTCACACTTTTACATGCACACATACATTTTAAATTACAGAGAATAAAGTTTATTGTGGTAGGTAGTGCTGAAGAAAATGGGAGTTGAACGAATTTGTAACATTACTCAACATCCTTGATTATGGCAGATTCTCTTGATCACCTGTGCTCTGTTAAATTGCCACCCCTAAACTGGTACCTTTAAACTTCTAGATCCAGGGTCTATCTCATCACCATCATGCAAATATGGGCCACCAGCTCCTGATAATCTGTCTTCTGCTTTCTTGGGCATCTGAGGTGCGAAGGGGTGGGTGGAGGGATGGCTTTCTAGTAACTTTTTTTTGTTTTTTGTTTTTTTGAAACAGGGACTCATTACATAGCCCAGAGGTAGCTATGTAGATCAGGATGACCTCAAACTCACTCTGTGCTCCTAAAATTGTACACCAGCCAATCTGGTGTTGGTTATTGCCAGCCCATTGCCTTATTTAAAAAATGGGGATACAGGCTTGAGGGACTAGACCATAAAGTTTACCTCCTTCTGGGACTATGTCAGGAGAGGCTGCTAGGGGGGCCTGCCTCCCACGGTCTCCCCACCCCTGCCTTGTCCACCCTCCGCTGCCCCACCTCCAGAAAGTGCTGGAACGTTTTTGTTTGTTGGTTTGTTTCCATTTCTGCAAGTCCTCTCCATCCCAGACTGGCCCCAGAGTCCTGGGACTGCAGGTGGTAGGGCCCCTGCTTTGAGGAGCCCTGAGTGTTCCTTCTTTTCTCCTTTCTCAATTTTCCCATCTGTCAATTTGGGGCCTGGATCCCTGTACAAATAGAATCCTCTTCAGACAGTCTTTTCCCCACACCTACATCCTTTAGGGGACTGTCCATACTTTCTTCCCGAAGTTTCAATGTCGCGGGTCCCAGATTTAGAATTTCTTCCTTCCATTTAGAGCTCCCTCTGTGTTGTCCTTGACCATGGGCCTGGGTAGATGTCAGTAGGGGGTGAGAGGCCTAGGTGAAGCACCCAGCTGTTGGTAGGATTAAGTTGTGAGGCCAAGGCCTTTGGTCTTGTTCCACTCTCTTTTGATGGACATCTTGTCAAATGTCAGCCCGACCTGGGAAGATAGACAGAGAAGAGGCATGCTCTGTGCTTGAACAGGTGTTACACTTATCCCTGGGCAAATTCATTCCCCCACTTAACACGATTTGCTGATGTTTGTTCCTCCATGCCTGGCTCTCACTCTCAAGCACCTGACACCTTCTTTAAGCCACTCCTCCAAGTCTACTCCATGGCACCCTGCAGTAGCCACAAACTCGACCCTGAATTCCAAGAAGTGACCTTTAAAATTAAAAGAATCTTCTAGTACGGAGAGCAGGAAGTCTTAAAAGAGAGTTTGATGGGCAAATAAAGGAAGCAAAAGAACAAAGTTGGGATGCTCCAGTGTTTTGTGGGTGCTACAAAGCAAAGAGGACATGTCAGTGAGATACATGGCCCGAAGCAAGATTATAGGTTCTACAAGAGGTGTCCCTCCTGTGCGTGTGTGTTGTGTATGGCGTGTGTGTGTGGTATGTTTGTATGTATGAAGAATGTGTGTATATGGGATGTGTGTGTATGTGTGTGGTATGTGTGTGTATGTGTCTGCATATGTGTGTGCATATATGTGTATGGTATGCGTACAGTGTATTGTGTGTATGTGTGGGGTGTGTATATGTGTATGTGGTGTGTGTATGTGAGTGCATGTGTGTATGTGTGTAAGGTATGTGTGTGTACACAGTGCATATGCACTCACTGCACATGTGCCTGTATGTACAGCCTTCCAGGTCCTCCAGCTGGAGAGACAGAGAGAAAAGACTTCTGTCCTCTTGAGCTTCCCAGGCCACAGTGGGAAACAGAGGGTGGGCATCTCCATGAAAGCCTAGTCAGTAGCACAGCTATCGCTATGATACTTCAGAGAGGATCTACACCAAAACCCTGCCACACAGCTCCTCCTGCCTCCAACTTCACATTCACTGTCGGGCTTTGTGGGACGCATCTGCCCTTCACATTTGTCCCTGCCATGCTGAGAACTTTGGCTTGCACTTTCTCCCATCCCCCAGACCATTCCCATATCCTGGCTTTCCTGGCCATGACATCATCCATTCCTAGAGGAATAGCAAATGTTGCACTTGGCTTTTGCAGGTAAGGATAAATGTATCCTCTAAGGGAGACTAGAAGACAATTGCTGGTTCTTTTGTCCCTTCTTGACTGGCTAGTCAGTGGCTCTCTTTCCAGGATCTTCTGTACAGTTGGAAGAGGCAGCGAGGCAGGTCCTGGCAGCTTGTGTCAGAATCACATGTGTTTACTGCACCCATGTTTATATCAGTCGTGTTTCCATATTGACAGCAAACACCATATGGAGAGGAAGTGAGGCTGTCAGATGAATTCTTAAGGAGTCACAATATTGGACATGAAATCTCATAATGGCTCCTGGAAATGTGTTGGGGGGGGTTAATCTCACTCCAATCAAATAAGAGAGGCTCTGTTGTCTCCCATACTTAAGTCAAACTGTCTGACTCATGGAAGTTTGCTCTGGTTCTGGTAATTTGCTACTTGGTTGGATGAAATGCAAAGGTTTTTCTTCCCTGTAAGGGACGGGGTGGGTGGGGGCAGTGGGCCACCGCTCACTGTATGCAGGGCCTCAAGCTAACAGATGCAGGCTACAGATCAGTCATGAACCACAGTGGCCACGATCCTTCCTGTGATCATAATTATACTCAGCTAGCATGCCATTTCACAAGCATCACTTAGGATCACATCTGCTCACCCACAGGTGCTCCCATTGCCCCTTTCAACCATGAAGCCCTCCTCCCCATACCCTTGGAACCTATCGTACACCAAAGCTATATACTTGGTAGTATAGCTACTTATGAGCCATCTGCACCTAGAGATATGGAGCTCATACATGAAGGGCAGAGTTAAGGCAAGAGGCCAGTGCTGGTCTGAGACACTGAAGCACGCATGAAGGGGCCAAGCAGAGGAGGACTTGGCATATGGCTCATTCATGTTGATCAAAATATTCACTAAAGAGAAATCCACATCTGTGAGTGACTTCTACATATCATACTTAAAATGTGTGAGTTCCTACTAACATAGCTCCCACACTCCAGCCGTTTCCTCATGAAAAGAACAATGTATGTCTACTCCCTGCAGCTCCTGTCAGACATTGATGCCCAAGCCTGAGACTGGCCTTTAGCTGCCTGGAGGAAGAGACATCCTTCCTAAGTCCTCAGCACCCTAGAGATAAGTGTGCTTTCCAGGAAGCTCTTTCCAGAAAGATAAGTGCACTTTCTGGAAGCTCTAGCCGTGTCATGACTATGGTCCTAATCCCTGACCTCAGTGGAGGTCTGTGCATTGGCCACTCCCTGAACCTACTGCTGTGGCCAGGAAACAAGCTTCCAATTTGGCTATGACTGAGTCAAGCACCCATGCTTCACCTTTTTGTAGTGATGGGGAAACTGAAGGGTATAATCGGTTGGGGCTGAGTCACAAGCCATTCCCAGAGCTTGGGAGGCACCAGCATCTTAGACCCAGAAGGTGTGACGGGAATTTGCTCAGACTTGGGGAGAGGATGTTCCCTAGAGGAAGAGATGGAGCAGACCAAAAGGACTTCTGTCTAGCCTAAAACAGATCCCCCTGACCTTGTTTATGGATGGTTGCCCCTGCTCCTCCATAACTGCCAAGGACATAGCCCTTCTTTTCTACCAGGTAGTTTCCCAGCTCTGTCAGCTTGGGGCAGCTGCAGAATGGAAGGCCAGATACCCAGTGCTGAGGAACATCTGGAGGAGCATGATTCAGTCAAATCCTGGAGCGTCTTCTGGCCAGGGAAAGCTCAGAGAAGCTTTAGAAAGAATCCTCCTGGTTCCACTCCCAAATGGACCCCTTTTTTTTTTTTAGAGGAGGAACTGTGGTCACAGAAAGGGCATCCTCCCTAGTTTTATGTCAAGTTGACACAAGCTAGAGTCACCTGAAAGAAGGGAACCTCAATTCAGAGAATGCCTCCATAAGATCAGGCCATAGGCAGAGCTATAGGGTATTTTCTTAATTAGTGATTAATATGGGAGGGCCCAGCTTTTTGTGTGTGGTGCTGGCTGGTAGTCCTGAGTTCTATAAGAAGGCAGGTTGAGCCAGCCATGAGGAGCAAACTAGTAAGCAGCACTCTTCCATGGCCTTGGCATCACCTCTGGCCTCTTGGTTCCTACCCAGTTTGAGTTCCTCCCTTGGTTTCCCTCAATGGACTGTGAATTCAGATATGTAGGCCAAATAAACCCGAGACTCAAACAAGTCACTTTAAGGCTGGGAAAATAAGGCATGTACAAAGAACTGTGGACTATGAATGAATATTAGTAAGGAATGTTTGGATGTGAAAGGAAGAGGATTAAAAGGCCAGACACCAAAGTTCGGGGTGTACCCGAGGAAAATCTCATTCCTACTGTAGTCTCTGTATCCACTCAGCTGTGTGGGTCATCCCCCTCCAGGTATTCCACTCTTTCCTTTTCTTGGTAACTACATGTAGTTGTCACGTGCCTGCAGGCCTCAACTTGGTGGTCTCAAATTGGATCTTAAAGCTTCTCAGTCCCCACTCTTGTCATCACTGTAATGTGACTGCCTTGCAGTAACAAGAATATTCTAAAGAGGCATTTATTCCCCTCCCTTAGGGTAACATCTAGTGAAACAATGACCCCCATGAGATTCGAATTTCCCCTGGAATCTCATTATGGAAGACAACTGATTTCCTCCAGATGAGAACATCTCTGGTGAATAAACATTAACTCACTATCTGACTACCTTGCTGGATGAAAAGGAGCTGAGGATTTGGGATGGATTTATAAATGGGAAAAAATTCAATATATGGCTTGGTTAGATTTCTTCGTTGTGTATATATATATATATATCTTTGCTTCCATCCAAACCTGCTAGACCACCAAGGATGGATTAGTTACCTTGTAACTTCATCACTATTCCAAATTATTTACACTGAATAACTATATTAATATGTTTTCAAGTTAAAAAAAAACAAGTAACAGTATGCAGATGAAACAGGATATATTTAGGAATATATGTGATAGTCGTGCAATAGCAATTAACGACAAAAGGAGCCGTGATTTGAGGGAGAGCAAGGAGGGGTGAATGGGAGGGCCTGGAGGGAGGAAAGGCAAAGGAGAAATGGAAAAGGGAAAAGGAAAGAATTGTGGGATGATTTTCCTGTTCACCACCTCGGGACGACAGGACACCTGACAAAAAAGCAGCTTAAGGAAGCGGGGATTTTATCTGGTTCATAATTTGAGAGTAGAAACTGTCATGGTGGGGAAGTGTTGGCGGCAGGAAACTGAGGCAAATGGTCACACGGCATCCACAGTGAGGAAGAGAGGGGCGAATCGGGTCATCTGCTAAAAAAACAAAGCTCGCTTCCTCCCTCCCTTCCTTCCTTTCTTTGTTTTTCTTTTTTTCTTCTTTCAAGTTTTGTTTATGGGTGTTTTGACTCCATGCATGTCTGTACACTATATATATGTACACACACACACACA